>OX336382.1:2640954-2916778 GCA_946902895.1 Fragum fragum
TCAATTATCCCATAACCAGACAGCAAAATTTTAAACCTGTCCAAATTGAAAGGGGTTGCAGACAACAATTTAAAAGTGATAAAATTTTGGATTTTTTTGTACTTTTAGGTTAGTAAACATTGTGGAAAATGAGGAAATTGCTTGTAACAAGCAATTTTTCTATTTTCCACAATGTTTTCTACTCAGAAAATTGAAAAAATCTACAATTTTGCATAATTTAAACTGTCATTTGCAACTTCTATTAATTTGGACCAGTCTTAAATTTAGCTGTCTGGTCATGGATTAATGGGTAGAGAATATCATGGTAAATGAAAGAATTGTGTGTGTATATCATCTTTTTGATTTCCACATTTTTTTTAGTATCTATTAACCCTTGTCATGATGTATAAATTACCTTACTGAATTGCTGTAAAATCAAAGGGCTGAAAGCACTGATAGAACCTGTTGTTTAAAAATCAATATTTCACTTAGAAATCAATTTCATGAACAACTCTGGCAGGAAAAGTACAAGCAGGAGGTGTTGACCAAGACCAGACTGCACTTATGTGCTGATCGTGGTCTACACCTCCTGCCAAAACCGGAATATTCCGGGTTCAGCATGACAAGGGTTAATTTTATGTTCTAAGAATGACTAATTTAGCTGCTCAATACTAAAAATGTACATAATCTCCTTTAGGTAGGACCCTATCATTGAAAGTTGATGAAAGCCCAATAGTATTCCCTCTGTCCATTTGTCTGTTTGTGTAACCATCTATCCAGTGCTTTGACCCGTTCCCCATTTGCAACAAGTTTTCTTAAAAATTTAGTGTGCATTATCTTGGACAAGTGCAAATTTGATTTTTTCCAATTACTAATTTCAAATTCTAAATCCAACAAAATGGCCCTTAACCCTTTCCTGTTTTAGGAAATTTTAGACTGGTCCAATTTGAAAGAGGTTGCAGATGACAATGAAAAATGCATGCAATTTGAAATCTGGCCATCCTATGTGGTAGAAAATATTGTGGGAAAAGGAGAAATTGCTTGTTACAAGCAATTTCTCCTTTTTCCACAATGTTTTCTCAAGTATAAAATCAAAAAGACGTTAAAACCTGGGTTTGTCCAGGAAAGGGATAATATCTTAGTCAAGTTTTAAATTGGGTCACATGGGATAAAAACCAGGTAAAATCTTAGAAAAATCTAAATTGTAAACACTGACTTGAGGCCACACTGTGGCTCAAATCTTTTGATATTTGGTCAGAAAATAGTGTTTTTATGAAATATTGGTTATGTTAGATACTTTGCCAAATAGGAACAATAACTGGATCACTAGGTCAAATCTTAGAAAACCTTGTGTTCTTGTGGTTCTCCCAGTGCAACCATAAAATTTAACCCTTACTAAATTGATGTAAAATCAAAGGGCTGAAATCACTGATAGATTTTGTTGTTGAAAAATCAATATTTCTTATAGAAATTAATTCCATAAACAACTCTGGCAGGAAAAGTACAAGCAGGAGATGTAGATCAAGATCAGACCGCACTTATGTGGGGTCTACACCTCCTGCCACAACCAGAATATTCTGGGTTCAGCATGGCAAGGGCTAAGCCACAAGTTGTTCATTCCATGGCAGAGCAGTGGTTTAACCCATTCCAACACAGTGGAATTTTAGACCACACCAAATTGAGAGGAGCTGCAGACGATATTTTCAAGTTGGTGGAATTTTAATTTTCTTTGACTTTTTGGATAGAAAACATTGTGGATAATGAAGAAATTGCTTGATCCAAGCAATTTCTTCATTTTCCACCATGTTTTCCAAAGCTTTTTCGTATAGGGGCGTAAAAAGGAGGGATTGAGTGGGAATGGGTTAATGTTACAACTCTGGGATTGAGAACACATTGTAATACCAACTGAGCAAAGGGGGCTGGGTAAAGAGAAATTAAGCTGTTACCAGACTAAACATTTATAGCTTGGTCTAAATTCAAAGAAGTTGCAGACAATAATTTAAGGTTTATGTAAATCAGAACATTTTGTCTTCCAGGGAAGAAAAGAAATGTTGAAAATGAAGAAGTACAAACAATTTCATCTTCTTCCATTACATTTTCCACTTTCTTTCTCTTGCATTGTAAACAGGTGGGATTGCGTGAAAATGGATTAATTGAAGCTTTCACAGTTATTACTTAATAAATTGTTCAAGCAAAGAGTTACTGTCATTCATTTCATGACGGTATAAAATTTGACTCATATTTAAATATACATTTTGAAATAGGTGTTACCATCATGAAAGGGACATAATTCGTGGTTCAGTGAGTATTTCATGCTTCCGCCTTTATGATAAAATCATAACCTTAAAGTAGGCCGTATCTTAAAATACAAAGTTAGTGAAGCATGGCCAATACGTTGCTTTTATCCAAACGTAATCAGTATAGTCTAAAGAAAATTCAATGACTTAAAATGTGTAGTAATTTCTAGATGAATAACATATTTTTTTAAGGAAAAATGTTGTGAAAAGGTTAGTGATTGTTGATATTGCAGGAGGAAAACTTTGATGTTGTATTCTCTATTGCTCTGTCTTCCCATTAATCTTTCTCTTTCTGTCATAACCTCTCTTTCTCTGCCTGTCTTTCTTTCACTCATTTTCATTTTTCAAATTGAAAGAATTAAGGTTCTGGTTCTATCATCAAATTTGCTCGGATTGAAAAATTATTGCAAATTTATCAAAGAGTAGATTATCCTTCCCGAAATTAATCTTTAACCAAATGCATGGATAATTATAAGTGGGATGAGCAGCTGGAGGCTCAGAAAGGATGTAGTGGTTATAAGTACATGTACTGGTGTGAGAAAAATCAAGAATCCATGGTTAGGTACTGCAGATGCCAGTATACGACTGAAATAAGTCACTGTCAAGCAAGGCGCTAAACCCATTCAAACAAACTGTCTGTCTTAACCAAGTCCTGCTTTTTTATGCTGCCCTGAACAATCATACAGAAGAAATTGTTGTGAGAAGAGGAGAAATTATTTGAAACAAGCTACTTCTCCTTTCATCACAATGTTTTATATCTACTATTTTATGCCCTATGAAGAAATGTACTGAAGAAAACAAAGCGAGAAACTGATAAGTTGCTTTTAACAAGCAATTTTTCCTTTAATCTTTATGTTTTGTACCCTATTTGGCCCTTAGTTATCAGTTTTAAGTCAATTTGAACAACTTGACTGCAACTTGTTCTAATTTTGACCAGTCCATGATATGTCGTCTGATAATGGGTTATCCACTACCGCACAGCAAAATTTTAGACTGATCCAAATTTAGCAGAATTGCAGACGACAATTTTGAAGAGTACATAATTTTAGATTTTTTCAACTTTCTGGGTAGAAAAAATTGTATAAGATGTAGACATTGCTTGTTACATTAGCAATTTCTTCATTTTTATACGCCCGTCGAAGACGGGACGTATTATGGGATCACCCGTGGTGTCCGGGCGTCCGGGCGTCCGGTTGTCCGGGCGTCCGGTCGTCCGGGCGTCCGGGCGTCCGGGCGGTGTCCACTTCTTTGTCCGGAGCATAACTCTGTCACCGTAAGTCCGATTGACTTTAAACTTGGCAGTTATATTCTTCTCATCAATACGGAGTGCAGTGCGCAATAACCATAACTCTACCTGGCCTATTTTTTGAGTTATTGCCCTTTTTTTTTTTTTCATACTTGAATCTTGTCCGGAGTATATCTCTAAAAGTATTATAGCTAGGATCATGAAACTTCATGGGTGTATAGATCTCACTAAGGGGGAGTGCAGTGCACAAGAACCATAACTCTACCTGGCCTATTTTTTGAGTTATTGCCCTTTGTTGTTTTTCATACTTGAATCTTGTCCGGAGTATATCTCTAAAAGTATTATAGCTAGGATCATGAAACTTCATGGATGTATAGATCTCACCAAGGAGGAGTGCAGTGCACAAGAACCATAACTCTACCTGGCCTATTTTTTGAGTTATTGCCCTTTGTTGTTTTTCATACTTGAATCTTGTCCGGAGTATATCTCTAAAAGTATAATAGCTAGAATCATGAAATTTCATGGATTGATAGAGCTCACCAAGTGGGAGTGCAGTGTACAAGAACCATAACTCTACCTAGCCTATTTTTTGAGTTATTGCCCTTTGTTGTTTTTTATACTTGAATCTTGTCCGGAGTATATCTCTAAAAGTATTATAGCTAGGATCATGAAACTTCATGGATGTATAGATTTCACCAAGGAGGAGTGCAGTGCACAAGAACCATAACTCTACCTGGCCTATTTTTTGAGTTATTGCCCTTTGTTGTTTTTCATACTTGAATCTTGTCCGGAGTATATCTCTAAAAGTATAATAGCTAGAATCATGAAATTTCATGGATTGATAGAGCTCACCAAGTGGGAGTGCAGTGTACAAGAACCATAACTCTACCTAGCCTATTTTTTGAGTTATTGCCCTTTGTTGTTTTTTATACTTGAATCTTGTCCGGAGTATATCTCTAAAAGTATTATAGCTAGGATCATGAAACTTCATGGGTGTATAGATCTCACCAAGGGGGAGTGCAGTGCACAAGAACCATAATTCTACCTGGCCTATTTTTTGAGTTATTGCCCTTTGTTGTTTTTCATACTTGAATCTTGTCCGGAGTATATCTCTAAAAGTATAATAGCTAGAATTATGAAATTTCATGGATGGATAGAGCTCACCAAGTGGGAGGGCAGTGTACGAGAACCATAACTCTACCTAGCGTATATTTTGAGTTATTGCCCTTTGTTGTTTTTCATACTTTGTTTGACAAAAAAAATTCATTCAAAATAACCTCAGTTCTATTCAAACCCCCAGTTAATATTAAGCAGTGTGACGGGCGTATCTTGTGACAATTTGGCACCTTGTACACAATGTTTTCCCAATTCTTTTTGTTGTGTTTAGTCAAAAAGCACCATTGTGTTGGAATGGGTTAAAAGGGATATTTCTAACTTCAGTGAAGAGAAAGTGATAGCAATCAAAAAATGTTATTTCTAAGCCAAACTTTATGTTGTAGGCACTCATTGCATTTGTCCTTATGAGATAATTTCAATGATTACCAACAACATAGAGTTTGAAGGACCGACAACTAATGAAATCTTATATTTTGAAGTAAAAGTCACTTCTGGTTATTTTGAGCTTTGTAAATTATAACAAAAGCTAATGAAAAAACTGTGTAGGTATCTTCAAAATCTAGCTACTGTGTGGCAAGTTTTTGTATACAATGTTGAAAGGAAAATCCACTTCCTAGTCTCTGTGTGTTTTTGTAAGAAACATATCTATAGGCAGTTTGAAAATAATTGTCAAAATTAGAAAAGGGAATCAATTTTACCGTCAAATTCCTTCTTTTGGAGATAATGTTACACTATAATCATTGGTCCTTCCATTTGAAATTGTATATTAATTTGATACAAGAAAACCCCCTAAAATTTAGATGAATCACTCAATTTTAAACCATTCCCACACAGTGACGCCCCCAAAGAAAAAAAATGTTTTGGAAAACATTGTGGAAAATGAAGAAATTTCCTTGTTACAAGCAATTACTTCATTATCGGCAATGTTTTCTACCCGAAAATTTAAAAAAGCCCAAAATTTCATGAGCTTTAAATTGTCGTCTGCAACTCCTGTCACTCAAGAAAAGTCTTGAATTTGCCATCTGGTAATGGGTTAAAAGGTGGTACTGGTACTTAGTAGGACTTTCATACAAAGTAGTAAGTTCACATAAGACCTGTTATTTACTCCATGTGTGGATCTACAAGCCCAAAACTTTGTACATCCTTTATTTCAGACATTGCACTTGCAATAAAGTTTAAATCAAAGTACTGAAAGTACTGTAAGCTAGCAAAGCATGATTTTATTAAGTAATCTTCTGTGTCAAAGGTTATAATGTTTAGTGGAATTTAGAAAACATTTGCATTGTAGGGTAGAAAACAGTGTGGACAATGATGAAATTGCTTGTTACAAGCAATTTCTTAATTGTCCACAATGTTTTCCAAAGCTATTTTCATGAAATGCTTCAAAAGGAGTTGTCTACAATTTGTATAAAGCTTATTAATGTAGCCATAAAAAGCAATATTCATGAAATAAGAACTACTTTTTATGACGTAGACATTCAATGGATTTAGTGGTTAAGCCCCCAGTGGCAGTTTGCACTCGTTTGAACTTTGAAAAGACCTAAAAATTTGTCTGTTAACTTAAGCTATCAAAGCTTACACTTTGCTAGCTAAAATGCAAAATAATATTTATCCTTATTTAACAATATCCACTTAACGATCTTTTAGCAAGGCTTACAGTCTTATCACCATGGAAATATTATTGTATGAAAGGATGCATAATATTTCATAAGGCGTAAATACAAGGCCGTTTTGAACTCATTAGTCTATTTGGTTACCAAGGCATGATAATATCATCAATATTACTGGCTACAATTGGTCTATGTATGTGTGCTCACAGATTGATACACTTTTTTACCCAAATTTTGATTTTTTACCCTTTTTTTTTGCTTGTTCAAAATAGCCAATTTATAAAGGCTTAGTATATAGTGATGATATATTGACTCCCCGCAATTGATCACATGACTTAGTCTCGAGCAAATATCATGTTTAACTAGATTTGGTTTGATGCATGCAAAGTGAGAACATAAAAAGGTCTTTTGGGACTATTTGTTTTTAGCTCACAAAGTGCTCTGGGTGAGCTATTGTGATCAGGCTTAACCTGTCCGTCCGTCCATCCATCCATCTGTCTGCCATCCCCTCACAATTACAAAAATCTTCTCCTCCTAAACTAACCATGGAATTTCAGCCAATCTTCACAGAAATGATCCTTAGGTCATGCTCTTTCAAAAAACTTCAAAGAATTGAAACCCGTGAAGAACTTTTGTTGCCATGGCAAAGGAGTTAAAAAACTTAAAAATATTCTACTCCAAAACCATCAGGCTTAGAGCTTAGATATTTTGCCTAGATCATCATCTATTGACCCTCTTCCAAAATACTTCAAAGAATTAACATATCTTGAAAATTAGCCCTTTTCTGTGTGGTCCCTGATTTTACATAGAAATAAAGAAGGAAATCTTTAAAAACTTCTTCTCCCAAACCATAAAGCCTAGAGCTTTGATATTATGTATAAATCATCATCTATTGACCCTCTACAAAAATGCTTCAAAGAATTGCCTTATTATGAAAATAAGCCATTTTCTGTTAAATCTACGATTTTAGAAATGAATAAAGGATATCTTTGAAAATCTTCTCCTTCTTAACAATTAGGCCAAGAGCTTTGATATTATGTATAATTCATCATCTATTGAACCTCTACCAAAATAATTCAAAGAATTTCCATACTTTGGAAATTAGCTCTAAATGGTAGGATCTTCAATAAACCTAGGATTAAATGGAAAATCTTTAAAAAAAAATCTTCTCCAGAATAATTAGGTGTAGGGCTTTGATAGTTTGTTAATATCATAAAACCTTGAGTCATCATACTCAGAGGAGCGATAAAGGACCATCATGGTCCTCTTGTTTAGATATATGTTTGTGCAAACATCTAGTTCTGAATAAGCAGTAATGCAGTATCAGGGTTGTGCAGTTAAGAGAAGTCTACTGTACTAAAGTTTAAAATCATCTGTTAAGTTTATACTAGAAATTCAATGTCACATTTCAAGGTTAATGATATTATTCCAATAATTGAAACCTGCATAGATATTTAATAGTATATAATATTAGGGTTGGTTTGCTATTAGGTTAAAATTGTCTAATCTTACAGATTAGATTCTACTCAAAAATCAGTGGTATTTACTGAAGTATTTGAATATCAATTTCAGACAGAGATCAAGTCACAAATAAAGAAAATGGAGAATGGAATATCAGCTGCAGCCCACAGACCTATCAGTAAAACCACGTCCAGATTCGTCAGTGATGCCTTTAGTTTTCTAGATGATAATAGCAGTCAAAGCAATGCTGACATTTGTAACGGAAATGAAGGGGACGACAGCCAAACAGAGAATATGAATGGCAACAGTAGTGTACTAAAAAACAATATTCAACATGGTATGGCATCAAATTTTCAAAATGGCTATGCAGATAATGGTATTGTAGGAAAAGATACAAATGGAGTATTTACAATAGTAACTAGTGTTGATGATACATCTGAAAGTGACTGCAAACTAAAAGCCAATTCTATAATGCCAAGTGATGATTATAAAATCATTGATTATGTGGATAGGAGAAAAACCCATTATATAAATCCTGTATATGTTGTGGATGATGCTCCAGAAACATCACCAACTATTACTAATTCTGATGAAGTAAAGAATAATCATACCTCTGCAAGTGATGGAAATAATATGGACTCTGATAATAAGCAAGTTGGAAATATGGAGAGAAACTCAATCATTATTGATGGTGAAGAAGTATTTTTACGAAAATCTCCAAATGACCAAAAAAGAAGGTCATCAAGACAACAGACTTGGAAAACTAATCAAAATGTTGTGAGTGAGGTTTTTGGCTTTCTTAAAGAAGTTGATGATAATGAGGAGAGAGAATCTTCCAATTCAATTAGTGATTGTGTCAATGAAAATATAAATTCAGATTTACAAAGTAGCCAAATATCTCGGTCAGAAAGACAATCAACATGGAAAACTAATCAAAGAATGGTAAGTCAAGCATTTGGATTTTTAAAGGACATACCGGATGTCAATGACAGAGACTCAAATGAATCACCAATCATCACAGAACTACAAACAGATGTTACAGACTCAGCTATCATGACAAGTGAAACATCAAGTGTTAAAAACAGTCAAGATTATGACGCTTCTGAAACCTCTCAACAACTTGAAAATGAAAGTGCAATAAAAGAGTTTTCTTCGGATAAAACAAGAAAATTAATTTGCTTACAGCAGTCAAGTAACAATGAATGTAAAAATTTGACCAATGAGAATGACTCTCCTAAAACACCAAATTTGCAAAGAGCATCAAAGACCAGTTCAATAGCCTCAGAATTGGGAGAATTAGGTGGTTACAAGAAATCAAAATCCCGTTCAAACACAGGAGACGATGATGGTGATTCTTCTGACGAAGATGTTGGTGAGTCAGAATTTTGTATTGATAAATGAATGAGCATGTGCATGACGTTTTTTACAGTAACATATCGATGGTTCAGCACAAAACAGTTGTAACTGCCTTTAAACATATAGAAAGTTACAACTGTTTTGAACTGAACCATCAATAGGTGAGATGACACATTCCCACACAATGAGCTTTTGGACGCCCCTCAAGTTAAACAATTTGGAAAACATTGTGTAAAATGTAGAAATTGCTTGTAACAAGCAATTTTTCATTTTACACAATATTTTCTACACAGAAAGTTGAAAAGGTTAAAATGTCATAAACTTAAAAATATTTACTGCAACTCCTTTAAATTTGGACCAGCCAAAATTTTTGACTTCTGGTAATAGGTTAAGACATTGATCGAAAACATTGTTGTGTGCCTATTGGTACTAAGTTTGGAAACGTCATGTTTGTTTGAAAGTCAAATGGTAACCGTAGTAAAATAAAAAGTATCATAGCATAATATTTGATTGGAAAGGTATATATAGGATGTTTTATATGATGTTCAAGATAATCTGTTCAGGTCAAGGTCACTTAATGGTCATTAAATTTATGTGCAGAAATTCTTTAAATATTCACTTTTGAATGATGATATTTTGAAAAAACTATTTCTAGAGGCAAAGCTATCTTCCTTGTACTAAGGTACTTTTGATGTAAAACTATTTTGTTAGACATTTGTGTTTAACCCTTAAATAGCCAACAAAATTTTAGACTGGTCCATTTTCCACATTGTTTTTGCAAACCTCCTTTATTCCTGGTGTAAAAAAGCAGGATTGTGCAGGAATGTGGTAAACAATGCATCTTCTTATACCTGAATGACTCTGATTTTATAAGTACTTATGACTTTTCTAGGTTTTTATCGAGAGAGTTTCAGAAAGTCCACTTGGCTTTACATCGGAGATAAAGGGGCAGATAAGTCAGATGATTTTGTACCTCTCACAGATCTGGGACTACAGACTTGTGATGATGGTAAAACTTTTTAAAATCTATTTTGACTTTTTACGACATATTACTTCATTTGACGGTATGAAAGGTGTCAGTATTTTTAGCTGCACTGGCTGAAAGCCAGCATGCTATTGTTATGGTATTGTGTCCGCTTTTGAGCCATCTGTGTGTGTGTCTCCATCCTTTTGTAAACTTTTATATGAAAAACTTTTCCTCAGAAAAAGCTTAACAGAATTCAACCAGATTTCAAATGATTGATCCTTGGTTAACCCTTTATTTGATTCCTTCAAAGAATTAGGATGGGATGAAACATGGCTTTAATGGACAGGGCTAATTTCCATATATGGAATATAGTGGAAACTTTGAAAGTATTTTCAGCAACCAGTAGATGGCTTTTTAGCAAAATGCTCTATCCCATTCCTTCATAGAATTTTGCTGGGTTGAAAGAATATTGCTTTTATGGGCAAACCTAATGTCCATATATGGTACATAGTGAAGTATTGTTTTAAACCAAATTTTACAGGAATCATCAATTGGTTGTCCTTAATCAGATTTTTTGAAGAAATTTTATTAGTTTTTGACGCTTTGGAAGGGAGGTCAAATTTCAGGTAGGAATCACAGTGATAAAAGAGAAATAATTGATATTGCATGACTGAGAATATTTGTTGCATAAAAAAAAGGTGCCTCCCTTAACCTATTCCAACACAATTTATTTTAGACTGGTCCAAATTGAAAAAAAGCTGCAGACTTCAATTACAAAATAATGGAATTTTAATATTTTTTTTAGCCTTTTGAATTGAAAACATTGTGGATAATGGAGAAATTGCTTGACACAAGCAATTTCTTCTTTTTCCACAATATTTTTCAAGACTGTTTTATTGAGTGGCATAGAAAATATTGATTGTGTGGGAATGGGTTAAAGTAAGTTACTAAAGAGTAATCCTTTTTGTAGATGGATTGCCTATTATGTTAAAATCTTAAATACTTTAATGGGAAGTAAACTCAAGCTGATGGAGTGAATTGGGCCCTCAAGCATCTCCACTTTCTCATAGTCTTAAACCTTTTCATGCTTTTTTGAAATTTCAGACTGGTCCAAATCAAAAGAGGTTGCACACCACAATGAAAATTGGATGTAATTTGAAATAAAACCATCCTATGGGGTAGAAAATATTGTGGAAAAAGAAGAAATTGCTTGTTACAGGCAATTTCTTCTTTTTCTAAAATGTTTTCTTAAGTGTAAAATTACAGTAACGTAAAATCTCTGGTTTGAACAGGAAAGGGTTATGAACTGGTCCAAGACATATTAGGAAGAAATTGGTTTTTTCTAAAAAAATTGGAAAAATTCATTTATTTGGAAAAATTACATTGTGACAAAATTTGAGTCACTTTGCCATCAGATATGATGATTAGCATATTTGAAACTGGAATGTTCATTCTTAGCTTGGCAGTTTTGGTAAAATCATACTTTTTGTTTATTACAGACAGTGTATTTGGTGATAATCGATACACTAGCAAGAATTTGTCAGAAAGTTCTCACCTTGAAAGGAGTGAGTCTACGTCTACGACCGTGTCAGAGCGGGATTTCAGAAACAACTTCAACTCTGTCAGTAAGAGATTTGTTCAGCGTGCAGAGAGCCAGCAGGAATACAAACGATATACACAGAAATTTTATGGTATTTAATCTTTGTTATACTGAATAAAAACCTGAGTAGAATCGAACTACCATCAAAGCACAGATATCTCAGGGGGCACTAGTTTCAAGTCAATATTTCTTTTTAAAACTGATTTTGTACACAATTCTAGCCTGAAATGGACAAGCAGGTGGTGTAGACTAAAATCAGGCTACAGCCTACACATATGCGCAGGCTGATCTTTGTCTATTCCTCCTGCCTAAACAGGACTATTCCGCAATCAACATGTCGGGTGTTGACCTTTATTAACTCACCAAGGAATTTCTGTCAACTACTTTTCTTCTTCTGAAAAGATTTGATCAATCCATTCCTATATAATCACTCTCAATAAAAAGCTTTTGAAAACATTGTGTGAAATGAAGATATGCAGTTTCATCAATTACCACAATGATTTCTGCCCCAAAATATTGGAATTTTAAAGTCCATGAACTGAAATGTTGTCTTCAACTTCTTTAAATTTGAAACAGTCTAAAATTGGTTGTCTTGTTATTTTTAAGATAGTGGAATGGGAATGCTCTATTTTAAATTTGCCTAACTTTGAGATTCATCGATGGCATAATATCACTTTGTGAGAAAAGGAGAAATTACTTGTAACATGAAAGCTTTCTAAATCTTTGTAGAAAATGAAGAAATTGCTTGTTACAAGTAATTTCTGCATTATTGACAACATTACCCCAAAAGACAAAGATTTTAAAGATTTCATCAACTTAAAACTGTTGTCTGCAACTTCTTTCAATTTTGACCGGTATGAAATTTTGCAATCTTGTAATGCAATGTATGTCCTAGCGACTCCTCTCTGCCCGCAGATTTCAAATCAGGATTTATTTTATTTACAAGTTATCTAATCTATTCATGTTATTACAGATTATTCTAGGTAATAGAGTGAGAAAACCCGTATAAAGGTGTATTAATCAGTTAATTCATGTGCCATTAATGCCAAGCTTTTTAACTCACCTGAGCACAAAATACTCAAGGTGAGCTTTTGTGATGAATGTGTCCAATGTGCAGAATATTCAACATTTCTTTAACAATCTTCTCCTCTGTATCCATTAGGCAAATTTCAACCAAATTTGGCAGGATGTTCCCATGGTGACCCTTTTCGAAAGTCAAGATTTCTATTCTTGAAAAAATGGGGGGGTAGCAGGACTAGGCTTATCAGACTTCGAGAAATCATGAAATAAATCTTTAAAAATCGTCTCCCCCAAATCACTGAGCTAGTCGGACCAAATTTGGCAGTTTCTTTGGTGCCCCTTTTTGAAACTTGTTTGTGAGATTTTGATTTGTGAAATGATGGAGGCGTGGCAGGCTAGGCTGATCAGACTTTGAGAAATCATGAAATAATTCTTTTATAATACTCTCCTGCAGAACCACTTATCCAATTTGGACCAAACATGGCCGGAATTTTTCTTGGGTGACCCTTTCAAAATTATTACAGAATTTTTAAAATGGGAATGTAGAAAGGCAGTAACTGTTGTACCAGACATATAGAAATCATGAAATGATTTTGTAAACACCTACTTCTCTTAAATTGCTAAACCAATTTGTACTGAACTTTGTTGGAAAGATCTTTTGGTGACCCTTTGCAAAACCTATTTGTGAAATCTTAATTTGTTAGACATAAAGGATGCTTCAGGACTCGGCTTATCAGTCTTAGAGATATTATACAATAATTTCAGGTGAGCGATTTAGGGCCATGTTGGCTCTATTGATTATTTTTTTTATCTCACCTGAGCACAAAGTGCTCTTGTTGAGCATTTGTGATACTTTATTTTCAGTCCTGCGGTGTTTGTTGTCAACAATTTAGAGTAACCACTCTACAGGTTACATTTTTGATCCAATCTTTCTCAAACTTACTGTAAATCAATTTATTATATACCTATAGATATTTCTATTAAAATATATACATTCCACACTAACAAAATCGGACACTTTAGAAAAGTAAAATTGTATCTGATAGTGTTAGATAATGTTCCATATAAGGCAGTCTAAGATGACATCAATTTGATTCTGTAGATGGAATCATAATATGAATAAACTTAATCAGAATGGTCCCGGAGAAAGGACATAATTGTAGAAATACAGATATTTTTTCGTTATTTCTTCATTATCTATTTAATTAAAAATAGATAAATAATGAATTAACCCATTCCCACACAAGCCCTCCTTTTTACGCCCCTCAAGAAAAAAGCTTTGGAAATATTGTGGAAAATGAAGAAATTGCTTGTATCAAGCAATTTCTTCTTTATCCACAATATTTTTTATCTAAAAAGACAAAAAAAATTTAAATTCCACCAACTTGAAAATATCGTCTGCAGCTTCTTTCAATTTGGACCAGTCTAAAATTTTGTTGAGTTGGTATGGGTTAATTGAATATTACATTACAATTGCGATACCACTTCTTGTATTTGCTTCTTGCTATGGAGGGCAATTTTATATTCTACTTGACCTTTGATCGTGGCTAATTTCCATATATGGTGAAATCTTGGAAAATCTTTTTCTCAGAAACCAATGGATGGATTTCAACCAAATTACAATTGATTTATCCTTGAGAGACCCTTTATCAGATTCCACCAAAGAGTTTTGATTTGGCTGGAAACATGGCTTTAACCCATTACCACACAATTTTAGACTAGTCCAAATTGAAAGAAGCTGCAATTTCAAATTGATGGACTTTTACTCTATTTCGTCTTTTGGGATAGAAAATATTGTGGATAATGCAATGTTTTCCAAATCTCTTTTCTAGAGGAGTTTAAAAGGAGGGATTGTGTGGGCATGGGTTAATGGGCGGAGCTTATTTTCATATTATGGTGAAAGCTTTGCAAATCTTTTTCTCAGAAACCAATGGATGAATTTCAACCAAATTTCACTTGAATGATCCTTTGATGACCCCTTATTAGATTGCTAAAAAAAAAAAAAGAATTTATTGGCTGCAAACATTGCTTTAATGGATTGAGCTAATATCCATATATGGTAAACAGTGAAACCTACATTCTTCTAGGATTATAAACGATAATGACTTTTTAACAAAATTTCACAAAATGAACCTTTGTGACTCTGTGTCAGATTCCTGCGTGAAATATGGCTCGGATGAAAATTATGGCTTTTATAGGGGGCTTGTGGCCATATATGGTATATAGGGAAATTTTGAAAATCCTATTCTTGCAAACTGCAGGATGGTTTCAACCAAATTTCTCAGGAATGATAGGTAAATTCAGGCCAGTGGAGTGAATCGGTTGTAACATTTTACTGTCCATAAATTTGGCAAAATTATGCTATGTAACCGATTCCAACTCAGTGATGCTTTTTGATGCCAATTGGAAAAAAAGCTTTAGGAAACATTGTGCATAATAAATTGCTTGTTACAAACAATTCCTTCATTAGCCACAATGTTTTATACCTAAATAGTGAAAAATTCCAAAATTTGGGAACTTTTCTATTGTCGTCTGCAATTCCTTTCAATTTGGACTGGTCTAAAACTTTTCATCTAGTAATGGATTAACCCATTCCCACACAGGGATGCCCTTAAAAGCCCCTCTATAAAAAGGCTATGGAAAACATTGTGGAAAATGAAGAAATTGCTTGTTACAATCAATTTCTTCATTATCCACAATGTTTTCTACTCCAAAATATAAAGATTTTTAAAATTTCATAAAAATAAATTTTTGTCTGCAACTCCTTTCAATTTGGACCAGTCTGAAAAAATTTTGTGTGGGAATGGGTTAATATTGAAGGGGGAGTTGCCAATGATCCACCAATTTTCTGAAGTCTGAATTGTGATAACACAATTATAACCAATACTATCATTTTTTCAGACAATGTGGAGACCTACAACATAGAGAAGACAGACAGAGACAGTTTTGGTATACACATTCTGGACAGTAAGCCTGCCATTGTGTCTGGTGTGGATGCAGGTATAGATTATTTAGTTGCAGAATATACTTACACTCGTCAAATGGAATAAAAAAATCCTGTGAATTGTTGGTACTGTAATTGCTAGTATATACCGTAATTATTCTATTAACCCATTCCCACACAATGACATTTGGCAACACCCTGGAGAAATACATTCATCGAAAACTTTGTGAGAAAAAGAGAAATTGCTTATAACAAGCAATTTCTCCTTTTATCACAATGCTTTCTACCCTTTTAGGCATTTATTATCCAATTTTAGTGCAATTCAAAAAGTCATCTGCAGTTTCTTTCAATTTGCACAACCCTGAAATTTTGAAGTGGTAAAGGGTTAAATGCCAGGAGTCATTAATTGTCATCTTTTTAAGGGTATTGATTAGTGGGTACATCTCTAAAAAGTTGCCAAGACAGTTTCTAAGTTACTGGTTTATTTTAGAGTTGTCAAACAATAAAAAATTTGGAAAATATGTTTTACAGTCCAGTTTCATTCAAATTTGTTTTTTTTTTCTTTGAATTCCTTGCATTTTCATAGATGAACTGCTCATGATATTTCCACAATTTGAAAAAGTCTGGCTTATGCAACAAAAAGTGAGTCATTTTGCAAATGAATCACATTGAAAAATGATGCCATCATCAGTCCTCAGTGCCTTCACCCATTCCCACACAATGATGCTTTTGCATGCCCCCAAGAATAAAACTTTGGAAAACATTGTGGAAAATGAAAAAATTGCTTGTATAAAGCAATTTCTTCATTATCCAAAAGGTTTTCTACCCCAATAGTCACATCTTTATGGAATTTCATCATTCATAAAATAGTGTCTGCAATTTCTTTCAAATTCGGCCAGTCTTAAAGTTGTTGTTTAGGAATGGGCTAATTGAGGGGTCACTGACCCTGCCCATTTATTCCAACAGGAAATTTTACCTAGATATTGAATTGTTAATTTTATCATATTATCAAAATATTGTTATTTTGCATAATTTGTTGTCAATAACATGCAATAAAAAGGTAAACTGTTTGGTTAGAGACCTAAACATCTTATCTCAGCTTTAATAAGTTGTACTTACAATATTTAAGTCGCCCAATCAACAAAAGTGCTCAACATAATATGTCGAGAGTTAAGTTTATTTCTGGTCTAAATGAATGATTTAGTGGTGGAAAGGTCTTTTTTGAACAGCTGTGAATCTTCGATTGTTCATGCAGAGATGATAGTATGTAATGAAAAATTAACCCAATACCAGATGGCAAAACTTTAGACTAGTCCAAATTGGAAAGTGTTGCAGACGACAATCAAAAGTTTATGAAATTGTAGATTTTTCTACTGTCTGAATAGAAAATATTGTGTAAAATGAAGAAATTGCTTGATGCAAGTACATGTAATTTTGTCTTTTTACATCATGTTTCCCCAATTGTTTTTAGAAAGGGGTGTCAAAAAATGTCATTGTGTTGATATGGATTAACAATTGTATTTCTCAATCTATCAAAACAATGAGTTTTCTTTTTTTATGCCCCAACCACTTAATGTGGGGGGGATATAGATTTGCCTTTGTCCGTCTGTCCATATTTCCGTACTTCCATCCTTCAGTCCGTCCTGAAATTGTCGGGGGCATATCTCTGAAAGTATAATAGCTATCAACTTGAAACTTCACAGGTAGATAGATCTCATTAAAGAGAAGTGCATTGCACAAGAACCAATACTCTTGCTTGCACAATTTTTGAGTTATTGCCCTTTGTTATTTTAAAGACTTACATTTTGTCCGGGGCATATCTCTGAAAGTATAATAGCTATCAACTAGAAACTTCATAGGTGGATAATCCTTATTGAGGAGAAGTGTAGTGCTCAAGAACCACAACTCTTACTTGCATAATTTTTGAGTTATTGCCCTTTGTTATTTTAAAGAGTCACATTTTGTCCGGAGCATATCTCTGAAAGTATAATGGCTATCAACTTGAAACAAGATAGGTGGATAGACCACATTGAGGAGAAGTGCAGTGCACAAGAACCCCAAGTCTTGCTTGCATTATTTTGGAGTTATTGCCCTTTGTTATTTCAAAAACTTACATTTTGTCTTGGGCAGATCTCTGAAAGTGTAATAGCTATCAAATTGAAACTTCACAGGTTGATAGATCTCATTAAAGAGAAGTGCAGTGCACTAGGACCACAACTCGTGCTTGCATAGTTTTGGAGTTATTGCCCTTTGTTATTTTAAAGAGTCACATTTTGTCCGGAGCATATCTCTGAAAGTATAATGGCTATCAACTTGAAACTTCACAGGTGGATAGACCTCATTGAGGAGAAGTGCAGTGCACAAGAACCACTATTCTTGCTTGCATAATTTTGGAGTTATTGCCCTTTGTTATTTTAAAGAGTCACATTTTGTCCGGAGCATATCTCTGAAAGTATAATGGCTATCAACTTGAAACAAGATAGGTGGATAAACCTCATTGAGGAGAAGTGCAGTGCACAAGAACCCCAACTCTTGCTGGCATAGTTTTGGAGTTATTGCTCTCTGTTATTATCAAAGCTACCGGTGGGGGCATCTTTGTCCTGTGGACAAAGCTCTTGTTTGCATAACTTTCCTGTGTTCTACTCTAAATAATAACTGATAATCCACAATAAAATCTCTTTAATCCAGTGGGATGCATTTAAGAAAATCTTCTTTATCCGTATTTGTTAGGGAGCCCAGCTGAGACGGCCGGATTGAGGGAAGGTCAGATTGTTATATCTGTTAATGGTGTTAATGTACTGGACTCTGATCATGACGAAATTATACAACTTGTTCATAAAAGTAAGTTTGAAATCATGGATGGAGCTGAAAAAGAAATGACTTGAACTTTGTGAAGAAAGGCGAAAAAATTCTCTTTTCCTACAATATTTTCTACAAAATCTACATGTAGATAATGAAAGCATAGAAAGCAGGCTTCAACATTAGTATTGTCCTGACTCAATCCCTGCAGACGATTTTTATAAGTGTGACTTTTTTCGGAGAAAATGTCAATTTACTGCCATCAACATGGAGACATTCACTCAGGGATGGCTAACTTTCGATCTTTCCAGTACAATCCTGGGATTTTAAGTTTTTGTGATGTTATACTTGAGGAAACATTGTGGAAAAAGAAGAAATTGCTTTTATCAATTTTTAGCTCGACTATTTTGGAGAAAACCTGAGGTATTGTGATCACCTTGGCATCGTTCGCATCGGCGTTGGTGTTGGTGTGTCAAACTTTAACCTTGGTCATGTCTCTGTTGTTATTAAAGATATCCTCATGAAACTTGGCATGTGTATTGACCATCACAAGAGCTATCTAGGCTATCAAGTTTGATAACTCTAAGCATTTTGTAAGAGTTATGCCCCTTTTTGGACTTCAGATTTTTGTATTATCCAGCACCTGCAGCAGAGCGTTGGCACCCGTGGGCAGTGCTCTTGTTTCTTTTCCCACTATATTTTCTACCACTTGGGATCATTTCAATTTAGATTACATCCAATATATAGCAACCTCTTTCAATTTGGATCATTCTTAAAGTTAAAAGCCGCCGTCATAGCGCAGTTGGTAGCACGTCGGACTGTCAATCTCGAGGTCCCAGGTTCGATTCCCGACGGCGGCACTCATCCTTTCCGACTATTTGTCACTCACCAATGGGTTGATAATCGTAGACCTATGTGGGATAGCAGCTGGAGGCTAGGTAAGGATGTAATGGTAGTACTGGTGTGAAAAATACCAGGATTCCATTGTTAGGTGCTCCAGCCGCGGCGATATAACTGAAAGATTGTTGAAAGCGGCGTAAAACCCCATTCAAACAAACAAATCTTAAAGTTAAAAAAATAGGAACAGGTTAACTAATATTATGGGATAAATTTTAACTTGAAACTTGATATGTAACACAAATGCAATCCATACTATCAAGTGGCTTAACTCTAGGAGCCTTTGTGGCTCTTTTTATGTCCCATATGGTCATATTGTTTTACCAATGTCTGTCTGCCTGTCTGTCCGTCTGTTCATCTGTCTGGGAGCAGTAAATTAAATAGAAAAACATAATACTTTGCTGAGTCATCTATCAAGGTACAGGTCTCTTATTAAGGTAACTAATTTTATAAACTTTATATCAAAGCTTAAAGTATTGCTGATATTCAAATATTGTTTGAGGTGCGTAGCTCATTCTTGGTATGAAGGTCCCTTGCATTGATAGGTATCAGCTGGTTGTAAAGTCAAGGACATTCACCAAGGTCACTTATAAGGTCAACTTAAAACAAAAAAGATAAGATTTTGCTGATTTTCTAACACCTTTCAAGATACATGGCCCATATTTGGGACAGAGATTCCTAAAATTAATAGGCATTAGTTGGTTTTAAGGTTTAGGCTATCAATCAAGGACAAGGTCACTTATCAAGGTCACATTTCTGAAAAAAGGCCTTTATTAGGGCATGGTGTTCCACAAACACATCTTGTTTCAACCAAAATGTTTTTACCTTCTAACTCTTTCACTTAGTGTTTGCACCCAAATGCATAGCTCATGTCCAGAGAAGAAAGTGGTATATATATATGACCAGAGCTTCATATAAAGGGGATAATTTGGATTTAATTGATTGATTGTTTGAATGGGGTTTAACACCATTTTTAACAGTATTTCAGTCATATGGTGGCAGATGGAGCACCTTACAATGGATTCCTGGTATTTCTCTCACCAAACTACCACTACAACCTTTCCTAGCCTCGAGCTGATATCCCACTTGGGTTTATGATGATCCACCCATTGGATAGAGACAAATGTCAGGAAGGATTTGTGCCGCCACCAGGGATCAAATTTGGATATAAAGTTTAGAACTCAAAAAGTACTGCCCTTAAGCCTGTGTTGTTGATATTCATTGGAATTGTCTGTTCAAACAATTAACACAAGCTGTCATAAGATAGGATTTGTTGAGACTTCTGTAAAACAAGTCAGATATAAGCAAAAAGTTAAAACTGAAGGAAGTTGCAGATGACAATTTTAACCCTTTCCTGTTTTTCAAAATTTTAGACCAGTCAAATTCGAAAGAAGTTACAGACAACAATCAAAAGTGGGTGCAATTTGAAAAATAACAAACCTACAGGTTAGAAAATATTGTGGGAAAAGAAGAAATTATTTGTGACAAGCAATTTCTCCTTTTCCCACAATGTTATCTCAAGTATAATTTCACAGGGACGTGAAAACAAGGGATTGTACAGGAAAGGGTTAAGTTGATGAAATCTTCAAAATATTTGTTGTTTAGGGTAGAAAACATTGTGGACAATGAAGAAATTGCTTGTAGCAAGCAATTTCTTCATTCTCCACAATGTTTTCCCAAACTTTTATATTGAGGGGTGTTTAAAAGCCTCATCGTTTGGGAAAAGGTTAAAAGAGATCATTTATCACAGATCCCTAGCTCTTGGAAAGCTACTGCAATGACTTTTCTTACAATGTTTCTACCTCATAAGGCCCTTATTTCCAATTTACATCCACTTTGTCTTGTTGTCTGCAACTTCTTTCAATTTGGACCAATCTAAAACTTTGTTCTTTGGGAATGGGTTAGTTTTGAGCTCCGTGGTTATATTGGTAAGAGGAACCACAGGAAACATTAAATCATTCCAATATGCTAATACTTCAGACCAGTCCAAATTCAAAGATATTGCAGACGACAATTTAAAGTTGGTGAAATTTTTGAAAATTTTGTCGTTTGAGATAGAAAACATTGCGGATAAAAAAGAAATTGCTTGTTACAAGCAATTCCTTCATTATCAACACTCTTTTCCAAAGCGTTATTATAAGGGAATGGGTTTATAAGCTGGAAAATTGTTCAAAACTGCATCAAAAACTAACAAAACACCCAGCTAAGTCAATTTGGTAAACATGCTGCTTGTACTGTTGTCATTTATTTAGCAATGTTATTTGCTAAGGCACAATGTAATTAACTCTTTCCTGCTTTTCAAAATTTTAGAACTGTCAAAAAATTTAATTAGGTAGCAGACGACAACACAAAGTAAATAAAATTCAAAAAGTAACCATTCTATATCATCGAAAATATTGTGGGAAAAGAAGAATAATTTCACAGGGACGTAAAAATAAGCAATTGTAGGGGAAAGGATTAAATTCAATAAGAATCATAAGGCTGATTATTTTCTTAATTACCAATGCACTTTCAATTACTTCCCCTATGTTTGTAGTTGTGAATTATCAATTTTCAGATGGGATCAATCTAACACTGGAAGTGGGAGGTGGATCCATGTCGCCTGTCCTTGACCTACAGAAACCTGTATTGACGGGTCATCTACAGAAACAAACTTCCTCAACTTTATTTCGACTGTGGAAGAAACGTTATTTCATCTTGCGGAGAGATAATTGTCTCTATTATTACAAGACTGAGCAGGTACCCGGTTAACTTAACGCTACTGTTAATCCAAAAAAAGGATTGACCTATCCAAATATTTATTTAGACTAGAAGCAAAATTTCCTTCGGATATTAGAATAATGCATTTTTGTTGTTGGGAAGCTGAACCCAAATATTTATTAAGACTAGAAACAAAATCTCATTCGGATAATAGAATAATGAATTTTCGTCATTGGTCAGCTTAACCCATTACCAGACAGCAAAGATTTAAACTGGTCCAAATTCAAAGGAGTTGCAGGAAATAATTTAATGTTTATGAAATTTTAGATTGTTTCAGCTTGACAGAAAACATTGTGGAAAATGAAGAAATAGCTTTTTTCAAGCAATTTCTTCATTTTACTCAATACTTTCCGAATTATCAAAAAGAGTGTCAAAAAGTGCCATTGTGTAATTGTTACTCATTAACAAGAGAATAGTTAATCTAAAAACTGACGGAACAAATATTTTATAAAGAGATTGAATTGGCAGCAGTAAATCAATGATGGTACTGAAAATATTTTTTCAGTAAGGAAGAATCGCCATTTTGCTTTTAAGAAAATCTACCAGGTGTGAAAAACTTTTGTACAAGATGCATTTTATCAGAGAGTTCGGTCTGACCAGGATTGTTACTTTTCTTGATTCCCATTTCTCTATAAGTGAAGGGCAGGGGTGCTTGTTAATCTTATCATGTTGTGAAAGAGAGTTGTTTCCTTCAGCGTTTTTTAAAGAGACTCCAAGTTCAAAGTTCACTTACAGCCTTAATGAAATATTTGGCCATTCCAATACAATCACGCCTATTTATACCCCTCAAGAAAATAGTTTTTGAAAACAATGTGGAAAATGAAGAGATTGCTTGTAACAAGCAATTTCTCTATTTTCCAGATTGTTTTCTACCCAGAGGGAGAAAGATTTAACTCATTTTTTCAATTTGCAACTGTCACCTGCAGCTTCTTTCAATTTTGACTGGTCTAAAATTTCATGGGTTAACCCATTCCCACACAATGATGCTTTTAAAGGCCCCTCAAGAAAACAAGCTTTGGAAAACATTGTGGAAAATGAAGAAATTGCTTGTCACAAGCAATTTCTTCATTTTCCACAATGTTTTCTAACCAGAAAGATGAAAAAATCTAAAATTTCATAAACTTTAAATTGTTGTCTGCAACATCTTTGAATTTGGACAAGTCTAAAATTTCCCTGTGTGGGAATGGGTTAAAGCAGGAATTTTAACCCTTGTCATGCTGAACCCAGAATATTCTGGTTTTGGCAGGAGGTGTAGACTAAGATCAGACTGCACTTATGTGCAGGCTGATCTTAGTCTATACCTCCTTCTTGTACTTTTCCTGCCAGGGTTGCTTATGAAGTTGATTTCTGAAAAAAATATTGATTTTTGAACAACAAGTTCTATCAGTGCTTACAGCCCTTTGATTTGACAGCAATTCAGTAAGGTAATTTATACAGCATGACAAGGGTCAATAATGCAATTTATATATCAATTACTTTAGGATACAGACCCTCTAGGTGCTATTCCCATGTATGGTTATGCAGTTTCTAGACACGGAGATACAAACAAGTTTGGGTTTAAAGCAGAGAAATACAACAATAAGACATTCTATTTTATGGCAGACAGTAGGGAAGAAATGACAAGGTAAACTCCTAGTCAAACACATTAGTTGATCACAAAATTATAGACAAGTCCAAATGAACTTTTTACTGTTTTGCCAGATTTTAGACCTGTCCAAATTCAAAGGTTTTAAGACAATAATTTAAAGTTGATTTTTTGAAAAATAATCATAGTGGAGTAGAAAACTTTGTGTGAAAGGAAGAAATTGATTGTTAAAAGCAACTTCTTCTTTTTCCACAATATTTGCTAAAGTATAAAAACCAAGGATGTAATAACCCTGGGATTAAAAAGGAAAGGGTTAATAAAGATTGCAACCAATAGTTCAAACAGTGTTGAAACTGAAAAAAAAAGTGCCAAATAGAATATTCTAACAATCAATTTATCCTCTTTCACAATATTTTCCTAATTACCAAATCCTCAGTATTAAGAAAAGAGGGATTTTGTGGCAATGGGGAAACAAGTCTTTCTCAGGGACTTAAAAACATCTGCATTGTGAATGTACAGTTGCAACTATAATGTGTTTTTTTTAAAGTAGATTGTTTTTAGTATGATGGCAAAATCCTCTTCAATACATTAGAATTTTAACCCTTGTCATGCTGAGCCCATAATATTTCGGTTTATGCAGGAGGTGTAGACAAGATCAGCCTGCACATAAGTGTAGTCTGATCTTGGTCTACAACCCCTGTTTGTACTTTTCCTGCCAGAGTTGTTGAAAATGATTTCTAAAGGAAATATTGATCATTTAACAAGTCCTATCAGTGCTTTCAGTCCTTTGATTTTACAGCAATTCAGTAAGGTAATTTATACAGCATGACAAGGGTTAAAAATAGAGAAAAACTATCATTTAACCTTTTCCCTTACTATTCCTGACTTTTACGTACCTGTGATATTATTCTTGAGAAAATATTGTGAAAAAAGAATAAATTGCTTGTAACAAGTGAGCAGTGACCTCCATCCAGGAATATTTTCTAACATACAAGATGATTACTTAATGAATTGTTCTTACTTTATAATGTCTTCTGCTGCACTTTGATTTTTGATAAGGTTGAAAATTTTAAAAACAGTAAAGGATTAGACATGTTCTTGGAATCCCAGGACCAAAGAAATACCACGATCATTTTGTGTCTAACCCATTCCCAGACAATGACTCTTTTTGATGCTCTGCCAGAAAAACAATCGGGAAAACATTGTGAAAAATGAAGAGATTGCTTGCATCAAGAATTTTCTTCAACTTCCATAATTTTTTCCACACATAAAATTAGAAAAAAAATCTAACTTTATCCAAAATTGTTGTCAGCATCTCTTTTCATTTTAGTTCAGTCTTCAATTTTGTCATCTGGAAACAACAGGTTGTGATAATACTACCCATGTGTAAGTCACGAATATTCTTGACGGCTGTTTGTTAACTCATTCCTATACAATCCAGCTTTTTTACACACCTGAAGAATAGACAAGGTTAGGAATAAATTGTGAGCAGTTTCTTCATTTTACTCAATGTTTCAACCCAGAAAGATGAAAAAATTTCATTAACTTTAAGTTGTCAACTGCCACTACTTCAATTTGGACTACAGCGGCACATATCCTTTCTGACATTTGTCTCTCACCAATGGGTGGAAATTCGTAAACCTAAAAGGGATAGCAGCTTTGAGGCTAGGAAAGGATGTAGTGGTAGTATTTGTGTGAGAAATACCAGGATTCCATTGTTAGGTGCTCCAGCTGCTGCGATATGACTGAAATACTGTTAAAGTGGCGTTAAACCCCATTCAATCATTCAATTCAATTTGGACTAGTCTAAAATTATGCTGTCTGGTAATGGGTTAACTCCAAAAACTTGAGAAGTAGACCTTAACTTTAGTTATGCTAAATAAAATCCTTTTTTTTATGCCCCCTGAAGGTGGACATACATTGTTATCATCTCCCTCCTCAGTGCGTCCTGATGTCTGTCATTAGATTTGTATGTCTGTACATCTACAGCTCTCCTACATTTATGGATAAATTTGACTGAAATTTTCACAGAATTTTCCTAGTCACTTGATCTTGCGCATATTTTTGTGGTTTTGCCGTTTAAGACTGTGTCATAGATAAATGTGAATTAATGCAAAAGGGCGGCATATATTATAACAATGGCACTCTTGTTCGGATTTGCATTAAATTCAAAGAACTGAAAGCAATGAAAGTGCTTGTTATGTGAGTCTAAATATGTTTTGACAATTTAATTTATATGAACAGATGGTCTTTATCTATACCTTAGAATAACTAGGGTTAGCTGAATTATTTAGGGGGTCCTTCATTATGAAATGGTTCAGGCTGTGGAATGTCAAGGGTTGTATATATGGATTCCCTCTGACATTGTCTATCCAAAACTGCAATGTCAGAGTTTATCTTTGTTCTTTTTTAACATGCATAACAATTGTAGCATAATTAAATTAATTACAGATGGGTTGGTGCTCTGAATGATGTTGCCAAACAACAAGAAGATCATGTAAGTTTAGATGTTTTTATGTTGATTAACCCATTCCCACACAATGATGCTTTTGGATGCCCCTTAAGAAAAAAGAATTGATAGAATATTGTGAAAAATGAAGAAATTGCTTGTAACAAGCAATTTCTTCATTTTACACAATGTCTTCTACCAAAAAAAATGAAGAAATCATAAATTTAATCAACTTCGAATTGTCGTCTGCAACTTGTTTCGATTCAGACCAATCTAAAATTATGATGTGTGGTATTGGGTAAAGATGTTCAAAAAAATAGTTTACAAGACAACAAAACTGTAGACTAGTCTAAATATAAAGAGGTACCAGACAACAACTGGGCCAAAGTTAGGTGACCCTTCAGAGCTTTTTGTGAAATTTTGATTTGCAGAAATATTGGATGGGGCAGGATGGTGCCTAACAGACGAGGAGAAAATATGAAATCATTCTAAAACTGGGTTTAAATGTCCATTTGTAGACCCTTTATGAAACATGTTGGTAAAATTTCTATCTGCAAAAAAAGGCTTGGTAGGATTGTGCTTATCAGAGATGTCGTGAAATAATTCTTTAGAAATCTTCTTCTCCTAAACCACTGTGCCAATTTGTACCAGATTTGGCAGGAAAGGATAACCTTTTTCAAAACTTTTTTGTGAAATTTTGATTTGTGATAAAATGAGGGCTTGGTAGGAAGGTCTTACCAGACCTAGAGAAATCATGAAATATTTTTTGAAAAACCTTCTTCTAAACCACTCGGCCAATGTGGACCAAACTTTGCAGGAATTATCTTAGGGTGGCCCTTTTCAAAACTTGTTTGTGAAATCTAAATTGGTGAGAAAAAAAATCACACCTCACACGAAAATTTTTGGAAACATTTGGAGAATGAAAAGATCGCTTTTACACATAATTTCTTCTTTAACAACGTTTTATACCCTTAGATACAAAGAATGTTAAAATTTCATCAACTAAAAATTGTTGTCTGTATCCTCTTTGAATTTGGACCAGTAAAAGATTTTGTCATCTAGTAATGGGTTAAGGTTTGTTTAACCCATTCCCTCACAATCCCTCCTTTTTACGTCCCTCAACAAAAAAGCTTTGGAAAATATTGTGGAAAATGAAGAAATTGCTTGCATCAAGCAATTTCTACATTATCCACATTGTTTTCTATCCTAAAAGACTTCTTTCACTTTGGAACAGTCTAAAATTCAAAAAAAGGGGAGGGGGTTAAATGCAAGATAATACCTATAATAAGCATTTCATTTACACATGCCTCATTTTTACAGAAAGATTCCTGGATGGAGGTCACTGCTCACAATGTTGGATTACCTGCCCTTGAAATACGTAAACCTGATTGTACAGGGTACCTGAACAAGATTGGTAGATCAACTAAACGCTGGAGGAAAAGATACTGCGTGTTAAAGGATGCATGTATATATTACTACAAAAACAGCAATAGTAAAGAAGCTTTGGGTATAGTTACCTTTTCTTATATTCTTGTCCAGTCTCAAAAGTTTGTTTATTCTAACCTGCTGCTGTCATAGCGCAGTCAGTAACGTGTCAGACTCCCAATATTCAATCATGGGATGTGATGGCTTTGATCCCCAGCGGCATATATCCTTTCCAACATTTGTCTCTTACCAATGGGCGGATAATCATGACCCTAAGTGGGATAGCAGCTGGACGATAGGAGAGGATGTAATGCTAGTACTGGTCTGAGAAATACCAGGAATCCATTGTAAGGTGCTCCAGCCACCGCGATATGATTGAAATACTGTTAAAAGTGGCGTTAAACCCATTCAATCAATCAATCAATTATTGTAACCCATTAACAATAGTAAAATATTTCGACTCATCCAAATTCAAAGAAACTATTGACGACAATATTTAGCAACTGAATTTTCATTTTTTTTTAACCCATTGCCACATAGTATTACTTTTAGATGCCCTGAAGTGAAGAAATACAATATTTGAGAAATGTGTTGGAAAAGGAGAGATTGCTTGTAACAAGTAATATTCCTTTTCTCATAATGTTTTCGACCCTATTGGTCACTAATTTTCCACTTTTAGCACAACTTCAAATGTCATGTGCAATTTCTTTCAATTTGGACCAATCTAAAATTTTGCACTCTGGTAATGTGTTTATTTTCATTTCCAGCAAGCTATTTCTTCATTTTCCACAATACTTTCTCAAAACAATCTTTTTTGGCTTGAAAAAATGGAGGGATCATTTGGGAATGGTGTAAGGGACCCTTTGTTCTAAAGTATAACACGAAACTGTGTGTAGATAGTTAATAGTTTGAATAGATTTCTTCTTATCACTAGATTTCTACTGGTAATTCTGATTATTTCAATCTGAACTATTTACCAGATGACAAAATTTAAGACTTGTTCAAATTCAATGATGCCAAAGATGACAATTTTAAGTTGACTGAATTCTAAAAATCTTTGTCTTATAGGGCAGAAAACATGGATAATGAAGAACTTGTTAGAAAGAAATGTTATAAGCAATTTCGTCATTAAACTCATCTTCTATTTCAAAAGGCAAGGAAAATCAAACTTTATCAACTAAAATTTGTAGTATGCATCATCTTTGAATTTGATCATTCTGAAATGTTATTGTCTGGTGATGGTTTAATTTCTCATAATACTTTAGGAGTTGCCCATCTCCATGGTTACCGGGTAGAAAAAGCAGGTTTGTCATCAAAGAAGTTCAGTTTTTGTCTTGAACCCCCAGAACCAGAGATGCGTGTGTTCATGTTTTATGCAGAGAATGAAACAGACAAGTTAAGGTGAGTATTCAGTATAATTATTATCATTACCTGCCCCCAGATGATAAAATGTTTGACCAGTCCAAACTCAAAAAAGTAGCAGACATGTCAAAGAGGTTTAACACAGTACCACACAGTCCCACCTTTTACGCCCCTTAAAAAAAGCATCGGAAAACAATGTGGACAATCGAGGAACTACCTCTTTTAAGCAATTACTTCATTAACCATAATGTTTTCTACACAAAGACTTTTAAAATGCTATCAACTAAAAACTGTCACCCGCAACTTCTTGAAATTTGTACAAGTCTAGATTTTTGCTGTTCTGTAATTGGTTAAATTTGGAAAATAAGTGGTACTTAACACATTACAACACAACAAAATTTTGGACTGCTCCTAATTAAAGAAGTTGAAGACGACATTTTGAAGTCGATGAAATTTGTAAAAAATCTTTGTGATTAAGGGTAGAAAACATACTGGATAAGGAAATAATTGCTTGTAGCAAGCAATTTCTTCATTGTCCACAATGTTTTCATATTGAGGGATGTTTAAAACTGTCATTATGTGGGAATGGGTTAAAGTAGAAAATATCAACAGAAAAGAAATTGCTTGTTGCAAGCATTTTCTATTTCTCTCATAATACTTCCTGACTATAGTTTTTTAGGGGCATGTAAATGAGATATTGTGATATTACGAGTCAGTATGCAAACTTTTTTGTATCTGCAAGCTTTCAAAGAATTTTAGATATGCTGGAGGCTCAAAAAGGGTGTAGTGGTAGTACTGGTGTGAGAAAATCTAGGAATCCATGGTTAGTTGCTCCAGCAGATTAAAATACTGTTAAAAGTGGCATTAAACCCGATTCAATCAATTAATCAAAGAATTTAGTTTGTTATCATTTCACAAGTACACATCAGAAAAAATTTACAAGTCATAGATTTGATAAACAAATTTTTTTGAAAAGAGATTAAACCTAAAGAGCCTGGATGGAAAATTTGAAAACTGTTGGATAATAATGGTGATTCAATATAAAAGGAAATTTGCACCAAGAAAAAAAATGATCAAAGTAATCCTGCACCTTCCACACAATTTGACTTGTAAATTAATTTACACACAACAAATATAAATAATATTTTTGTAATTCATGTCATATTAGATATTCTTTAATGCCCTCTGGTAGTTTTCGAGATTTCTCTGTAGATTAACACTATATAATTTCATTGAAAAAAACAACCAAAAAAAACAATGAAATTATCAAAATGATAAACTCACCGTTTTAGTAGAGTTAGACCTACTTTTGTTAATTTGCGCTATTGAAAATTGTCTATTCAGGACCAAAGACACTGGTCACGTACTTGTGCAAAATGACATACTATTGCAAATTTTAACCCTTTCCTGGTTTTTGGAATTTTAGACTGGTCCAAATTGAAAGAGGATGCAGACGACAATGAAAATTGGATGCAATTCCAAATAAAACCATCCTATGTGGTAGAAAACATTGTGGGAAAAGGAGATATTGCTTGTTACTAGCAATTTCTCCTTTTTCCACAATGTTTTCTCAAGTATAAAATCACAGCGACGTAAAATCCCGTGTTTATCCAGGAAAGAGTTAAACAAAAAAATATCACATTATGTCTATTTTTTGGAATAAAAAAAATCTAATAACGGTTTGTATTTCATGTAAGATCTACTTATCTTTCACTGTGAACAATTAATTTTCACTTGTGAAAATATAGCTTTTGTTGTTCACTCGATGAAATACCATTGATCTTGCACTGAAACAAACAATTATCCTGTATCTCTTTATTTTATTTCAGGTGGATTGATGCTTTGACTGTCTCCATACAGAAGTGGATTAAAGTAGACTAGAACTGAAACTCGTCTATGTGGAAATACACAATCTGTTACACTTAAAGGAGAGGGAGTTAATTTCTATTTATGAATGATAAAAACTCAATTTTTTGTCCATTATATCATGTGTTGTGGGTACTCATTGGTTTCCTCTTATCAAGACAATTCCAATCAGTACACAAAGCACAGGGTTTTTGAGGTGAAATAACAGATTTAGATTTAAATTACTATCTCTATTCAAGAGATCTATATGCTGGACAAGACAAATTGTCAGATAGGATGCCTTGATATTAATCCCTTTCCTATTTTGCAAAATTTTAGACCTGTCCAAATTTAAAGGTTTTGCAGACAAAAATTCAAAGTGGATTTAATTTGAAAAATAACCATTCAGTAAGGTAGAAAATATTGTAGAAAAAATTGCTTGTTACAAGCAATTTCTTCTTTTTCTACAATGTTTTCTCAATTATAAAATCACTGGGATGTAAAAACCAGGGAATGAACAGGAAAGGGCTAAAGTTAGGAAGAGTTAAAGATGTGAATAAGTTAACTTATTGTAAAAAATAACAAATCAGTGACAGAAATTGAGAATTTAACATTCCTTTATAATTAAAGAAAATATTGTTGGAAATGAAGAAATTGTTGGTTTATAGCATTTCTTCTTTTCTTGCAAAGAGTTTGTAAAAAGATTGGTTAATATTGTAATCTAGAAAGCAAGTCTTTACACAAGAATTAAGGTAAGATTTATCCTTGTAAGCCCTGGAGTTTTTGATTGACTTGACCCATTCAAACCCAATCCAACTTTTTTGTGCCCTCAAAAAATAGGCTTTTGAAACGAACATGGGAAATAAAGAAACTGCCAATAAAATCCAGGTTCTTCATTATCTTTAATGTTTTCTACTCAAGAAGTTCCAAAATTCAAAATTACACCAAGTAATCTGGGTTTTTACCACACTGTGTATTGGGAAATTGAACTTTCAGCACTCAAATTATGAGTCCACTGATCTTTCCCCTTAACTATCTATCTAAGCTTATAATTGTATGAAATATTAGTCTAGATCTATCTAGGCATTCATATTTAACCCAGACATGCCATTCGTCCTGGATTATGCGGGACAGTACCGGATTTTTGAAGTCTGTCCAGGCGTCCCACAATCTTTAAAGATGTCCCAGGAATTCGAGAATAGAAATCCAGATATTTTTGGCGATAAAATTCCCGTAAAGGGTGTTTGTTATTTAAATCATGGGAAAAAATGCCATAAATCATGTAATTATTGATTATTGGTTGCATCTAATAAACACCAATCACCAGTTTGATGACAACTTTCACACCCTTACTGATATTAGACAATCAACGGTGACCCACTTGCAGTCCTTATCAGGCTTATTACTTACTAATGTGGTAAATATTGTCTGCATTTATCAAAAAGCGATACCACTTTCTCTTATACCAACGATGCGGAGATTATGTACTGTTATACCTATATCGGCCATTTTCGCACTCACCAGATTACCTTACATTGGCGAATATAAGTTATGCTCTTTGGTTGTTGATCATTTGTTCCGCTCATTCACGCTCATATACCAAACTAGCGTATTTAAAGCTTAGTTCAGTTGCAGTTACGGTAATTCTTAGGTGCAGCAGTGATTCATTATTCTTCCTTTGAACACGGAAGATTCCCGGGGATTGATGCTCATGTCTTTTGGGAGCACTTTAGTCCACATATACTTCTATTTCCGGGTATTTGTTTAAAATTAGTATATCACAAGCACACATTTGAAACAGGGCTTGAAAAGTGTAAAAGCAAAACAAAAAAAACCTATGATGCTAATACTTGTTTATAATTTTCTTATAGTTTTTCATTCACACTAAGCTACAAAACAGATTAAATTCAAATAATCAGTGGAAATATGCAGGATAATTTGATCTATAATAGCAAATAAATGAAAAAGATTGCTTTAAATTTATTGTTAGTTTTATCAATTGGATAGAACAAAGATTCGACGAAACGAAAAATCTTACTTCATGGATGGAAAATGAATCCAAGTAAGAGTTCCGAACAATAAATCGCAAATAGTCTACAATTGACAAAATGACAGAGTTTTGTGCACAAATTCTACTCTTGGGAAATAGAACAACGTGTGGGCGTCCCTCTCGGGTCTTTCTCGGTATCTTTGATGTACGGTACGACCCTGCGATCCCGTTTAGTAGAATTAACCCATGCCCACATTACTCTGCTCTTTACACTAACGCACCCCAAAAAGACCATGGATAAGGAAGGAATTTCTTGTAACATGCAATTTATTCATTATTATACCCCACCTACAGGGTATATTAGTTTCACCATTTCTTTCTGTCTGTCCATTTGTCAGTCCATAGACATTGCATGTCCATGCTCTGGTACAAATTGCCTTACAACTATGAGACTCCATAGAATTGTTGCCAATGGCCCCAGGAAGTGCCCTCTTGTTTTGGGGTAACATGACAAAATGCTGGTGAATGGTATAAGTCTGATTTTGTGACAACTCTAGTTTACCATATTTCCGATCCTAAAAAGACAGACAAATCTAAAATATTACCAATCTGAAATTGTTGTCTACAACTTCTGTCAATTTGGACCAGTTTGAATTTTTGTAATCTGGTAATGAGTTAAGCTTCATTTTGATTCTTTTGATAAGAATGAACCAAAATCAATTATTTAAAAAAGAACATTAGACATTAAAGATATGCCATGGAATGGGTTAAACATGTAAGCTACATCTTTATTCAAGCTGCAATTAGATCACTAATCAACATTCTTTATTTCATTTTATGTCAAAGACAAGACTTTGTACAAAATGATGTCATTTAACCCATTACTACACAGCAAAATTTTAGACTGGTCCAAATTGAAAGAAGCTGCAGACGACAATTTCAAGTTGATGGAATTTTAAATTTTTTCGTCTTTGTGGATAGAAAGCATTGAGGATAATGAAGAAATTGCTTGATACAAGCAATTTCTTCATTTTCCACAATGTTTTCCAAAGTTTTTTTCTTGAGGGGCGTAAAAAGGAGGGATTGAGTTGGAATGGGTTAACCCATTACCTGACAGTAGAATTTTAGACTAGTCCAAATTCAAAGGAGTTGCAGATGATAATTCAAAGTCTATGAAGTTTTAGATTTTTCAAGTTTCTGAATAGAAGACATTGTGTAAAAAGAAGAAATTGCATGTAACAAGCAATTTCTTCATTTTACACAATGTTTACCAAAACTTTTTTCTATGGAGCGTCTAAAAGCGTCATTGCATTTAAATGGGTTCACTGCAATTTAGGAGATTAGTGGGCATCACAAGTCTCCATCAATTGACCAATTATGGCTGTCAATCAAATAATCAGTCGACCAATGAAATAATTCATTTAGAATGGAAGTTCAGTTGGAACTCTGACAAAGGCCACCATTTTGATGAATAATTTTTGTTGGTCTGGCGACTTGAACGTCGTAACTACAGCTTATTCAAGCTGTAGTTATGATGTTAAGGTCGCTTACCAACCATGCTACTTACTTTTTACCTGATACTGGCCTAAAAGTTTTCCAAATAACGCATGTGGAACATGACTAAAGGAATAAGTGGATGGGGCTAGAGATTGGCCAATTGGCTGCATGTGTATATATTCTGATCTTGGCCTTTGTAGGAATATTGTGAGGTCAACAGGAGGTTGACCAAAATGTCATAATTCAAAGGTTGTGCAGAAAATGTGCAATATTCTGATTTTGATTGACTTGAATTACATTGCTCATTTTTAAATTTTTTGTTACATTATTTTGTCAAAATTTACAAAGTTCTACATGTACTAAAGTGAATCAAAATAACATTCCTTTCATTGTGCCATAATTTTAATAAGACACAGATTAATATATTTCTTCGTGTTGATATTTATGCAATAATATATTTGATATATTTTTTCAGGAATGTCTACCTAAATGATGTTACTTTAAGATGTTGAAAAATGCCTTAGTTTGTTTTAATGACTTCACAGTTGTCAGATTATTGCTACATCCCTGAAGAAAAATTCTTCGAAAAAGTTTTTTCCGTTTTACACAAAGTGTCTACCCCAAAATATATATAGATTTTAAGAAATTCATCAACTTTAATTGCTGTCTGCAACTTCTTTGAATTTGGACCTTCCTTATACAATGTATATGTCATCTGGTATTGGGGTTCATGTATCAAATAAGTTGTTTCTTTGTCAGCTTTTTTAACCCTTTCCCACTCAATGAAGCTTTTGGATGCCCCTCAAAGAAAAAGCCTTAGAAAACAATGTGGGAAATAATATAATTGATTGTAACATGCAGTTTCTTCATTATCAACAATGTTTTCGGCCCCAGAAGAAAAGGATTTTTTTTGAAATTTCATACACTTGAAATTGTCGTCTGCAACTTCTTTCAATTTTGACCAGTCTAGAAACGGTTTTGGTTCGGAATGGGTTAAGTTACTGACTTTTTTTTTCATTTTTGTGTATCAGAAAGATAGTATATTTAAAAATTCGAAAAAAATAAATCTGTCGTTTAGACAGGTTTATCTGGATAATAGATCTATTGAAAGTCTTCAAAGAAATTTATTGTGTATTTAGAATTTTGGAATGATCTGAATTATTTTTTTCATATTATTTTTACTTAATATTATAATCATTTCTACATGTTAATTTTGATCAAATCATTAACAAGTATGTATTTTTGAAACTTGACCGATTCATTCACAAGCAAAAGGGCTATCCATAACATGTACTGGTTAGAATCCAGAAACAAGTCTTCCACATTATAATTTAGAAATATTTCTTCCTCTGAGTAACCCTGAACTCTTTCCTGATTTTTTAAATTTTAGACTGGTCCAGATTGAGAGGTTGCAGACAACAATAAAATGTTGGATGCAAGTGGAAAAATTGGTAGAAAATATTGTGAGAAAAGGAGTAATTGCTTCTTACAAGCAATATCTTTTTCCACGAAGTTTTCTCAACTAAAAAATAACTGATGTAAGATTCTGGGTGTGCAAAGGAAAGGGTTAACAGATATATCTCACATTATAACCCATTCCCATTCAATGATGTTTTTTAGACATCCCTAAGAAAAAAGCTTTGGAAAACACTATGGAAAAAAAAAGAAATTACTTGTCACAAGCATTATCTTCATTATCCACCATGTTTTCTACCCCAAAATATAAAAAAAAATCCAAAATTTCCTAAGCTTTAAATTGTCGGTTGCAACTCCCTTCAATTTGGACTAGCCGCCGTCATAGCGCAGTTGGTAGCGCGTCGGACTATCAATCTAGAGGTCCCGAGTTCGATCCCCGACGGCGGCGCTCATCCTTTCCGACTATTTGTCTCTCACCAATGGGTCGATAATCGTAGACCTATGTGAGATAGCAGCTGGAGGCTAGGAAAGGATGTAATGGTAGTACTGGTGTGAGAAATACCAGGATTCCATTGTTAGGTGCTCCAGCCGCCGCGATATAACTGAAAGATTGTTGAAAGCGGCGTAAAACCCAACTCAAACAAACAAATCAATTTGGACTAGTCTAAAATTTTGCCATCTGGTAAAGAGTCAATATAACAGAGAATTTAAAATTCTACATGAGAGAATAATTGACCATGCTCACTGACTCCCACAGGAGGTTCCATGCCAATATGAAGTAGCACTGCATTGCAAATTTTATTGCCAGTTACATATTACAGAAAAGTGAAATGTTTATGTGGCAACTGTAACTATAGCTAGAAAATAAGCTGTATTGACTATGTTTAAGTTGCCAAACCAACAAAAATGCTTCACTTTTATGTTGCTCAATGTTGCAGTTCATTTCAGATCTAAATGATTTGATTGGTCAATTGATTCTTTGATTGACAGTTCCAATCCATCATTTGTTAGTTTGACAATAAATATTAATGAGTGTTTCATTTTGGGAACAACTTACATGTCGGCAAATATCAGAACTCAAAGTTCATTTTTGGTCTAAATGAATGACTTGATTGATCGACTGATTGATTGATTGATTGATTCTTTGATTGACAGTTGCAATCTGTTATTTTACTTGCTATAAGAAATTTACTTCAAATTTGAAATCTATGCTATAAAGGGAGCTAGCTATAAATTCTTTTTACATGAATCCTTCCCCTTTATTAACCCTTGTCATGCTGAATAAAATCTTTTTAGAATTTCGTTAAAATCAAAGGGCTGAAATCGCTGGTAGTACTCGTTCGATGGTCAATAAATCTTTTAAAAATTAATTTCATTAACAACTCTGGCTTGAAAAGGATACACAGGATGTGTAGACTAAGATTAGACTGCACTTATGTGCAGGCTGATCTTGTCTACACCTCCTGCCAATATTCCGGGCTCAGCATGACAAGGGTTAACTATCTAGCATCTAATAGCCTTTATTAACTATCTAGCATCTAATAGCCTATTATCAGTGTATGCAGTTCTCTATGTGTTTCCAATGATAAGCAAAATTATTGTTTTCATCCTAGATTAGAGATTAGATCATTTACGGATCACTGGGTCCGCCTACAAGTTCTGTAGGCTGCAACAAAAGACTCCCAGTAGGAAGTTCCACTTGGATATCTAACCCATTACACAAAAAAATTCAGACTGGTTCAAATTGAGAGAAGTAGTAGAGGACAAATTAGAATTGGGGCAATACAGAAAATCTTCACCTTTTAAGGTAGAAAATATTGTGGACATTGAAGAAATTGCTTGTGACAAGCAATTTCTTCATTGTCCACAATGTTTCCTAAGCTTTTTTCTTGAGGGGCGTCTAAACAAAATTTAGTATTAGAGACATATGACTAAAATGTATAATTCTTGGTTTGCGTCTTACATCTTATAACCACACCTTGAAGAAGGCTTTATTATGATGTATATTGCCAAATCGACAAAAATGCTTCACATAAATGATAGCCAATGTCGGATCAGTCGCATCTGGCGTAAAAAATGATTTGATTGGTCAATTGATTCCTTGATTGTTCTCTATCCAATTCACAGTTAATGATGTTTAAGTTTCTATATTTAGATTGTGCCATATATTTGTTGTAAAAGTTGTCTGTAAAATTAAAATTTAGATGGTTTTGTGTTTACTTGGTATGCAAATGTTTGATCGGACAATTTTGTAATTTTGGTGCATTTATTTGTATTATTGAAAAAGGTTGTTCACTCTTGACATGCTGAAAACCGAATATTTCTGTTTTAGCTAGCAAAGTTGACATAGATCAGCTTGTACAAATGTGTGTAAGTTTACACCCTTTAACCCATTACCAGACAGCAAATTTTAGATTGATCCAAATTGAAAGCAGATGCAGACAACAAACAAAAGTTGATGAAATTTTTGATTTATTCAACTTTCTGGGTGAAAACATTGTGTAAAATGGAGAAATTGCTTGTAACAAGCAATTTTTTTTCATTTTACACAGTGTTAACCCAAAAGCTTTTCTTGAGGGGTGTCCAAAAGCGTCACTGTGTGGGAATGGGTTAAGTAACATACATTCATGAAATTAATTTTCTAAAGAAATATTGACCTGTTGACAAACAGACCTTCCCCTGCTTTCAGCTCTGTTATAATAAAATATTTTATTTAGTATGTTAAGGGTTAGCAGTGTGTTGGACTCTGAATCATGAGGTTCAGGGTTCGATCCTCGGTCACAGCTTGGCGTAAAAACATCCTAAGTGTCTATACAAAGTATACACACTTACGATGTTTTTGCACTAAGCAACCAATATATATTTTCCAACATTTGTCTTACGTCAAGGGATATATTATTATAAACTTAAGTGGGATGAGCAGCTGGAAGCTTGGAAAGGATGTAGTGGTAATACTGGTGTGAAAAATACTAGGAATCTATGGTTAGGTACTCAAGCCACCACAATATGACTGAAATACTGCTTTGAGAGATGTTAAACCCCATTGAAATATGAAAGTTAAAAGTGATTCTTCATGAAAAGGTATCAGACAAGAAAATTTATGATGGCCTTTATAGAAAACATAGAAAGCTATATGAAAGAATAAAATCTATTGTTACATAAACTGTATAATAACAGTATGAAACAAGCATTCCTTTTTCTGAAGATGGATAAAGTTGGAATAGGCTAAATTCAAATGCTTGGCTGCCTGGATAAATGCAGAATATCAAATAAACATCTTCTAATGTTAACATACACTTGTTGATCATGTTTACAATAAACTCCGCTTAAAAAGATATTGCTTGTCAATATATTGCACATAACAAAGTTATATTTATATATGTTTACATGTATCTTTTACCATTAGTTATTTTGATTTTTGTGTCCCTTTGAGTTCTATATTCCAAAAGAGAAATTGAATAGTTTTAAAGTCCATTTTACCTCCTCTCTTATATTGCCTCGTTACAATCTATATTTACCAAGTTTCATGACATTATATGATTATGAAAAGCTTACAAATCAATACATCAGTTAAAGGTAGACTGAATTTAATGTGTATATTTGTTTATATTTTGTTATATTTGAATTTTTATTTGAAAATAAATGTGTTATTTATTTAGAATATTTACATACAGTTAGCAAAGTTCTTCTAGAACCCTTAGATATTAAAAATTGCAATATTTTTGGTTGTTTGTTTGCTTGTTTAAGTGATTTCTGTTTGTTATAAAGCATTCCATCTTAGACTGTTGAAGAATCATGAACAATTCAATAGATAAAATATTGAAATATCAAGTTTCATTAATAGAAACTACTTCTTTTATGAAGAAATGGTTATTAGATTAAATGGGACAGTTGTGAATTTTGAATATATCAGTGACCTATTACTTGAGTGCGTGCGTGACATTTCCAACCATCACACATATGCGCCAAGTAAAGACTCAGATCAGCCTGTGCATCCGCACAGTCTGATCAGAGCCTTCACTCTGCGCTCTGTAGATAGATACTGACCCAAAGCTTCTGTAAACAATCATCGAATATTCTAATTGCCCTGAATGGCTGTCCAGGGTGCTCAATGTGTGCGAGTCACGCACATGCGAAATTGTTGGAAATGTCACGCACAGGCTCATTTGTCTTGAAATTGAGAAAAGAATCAGATAATTATAGTTTGAAGTAAAGAAACATATATCAGCTCTCCCCATTGGAAAATGCTGTAGAAGCACCTGGGACTATTTTACCAGACAATATAAGGTAGGGCATGTAATATTTAGAGCTCATTGTTAATCAGTGCTCATGTATGTCCTTCGGATGCTCCAATCAATATCAATGTATTCAAGGTCACTTGGCTCAAGTGGTACCTATCTGATTCTTAATTGGAACCATCGTCATAGCCCAGTAGGTAGCGCATCAGACTCCCAATTTTCAGTCATGGGATGTTCGATCCACGGCGGCGAAACAAATCCTTCCGACTCTTGTCTCTCAGCAATGGTTGGATAATCGTAAACCTTGGTGGGATAGCAGCTAGAGGCTAGGAAAGGATGTAATGGTAGTACTGGTGTGAGAAATACCAGGAATCTATGGTTAGGTGCTCCAGCCGTCGCGATATGATGGAAATACTGTTAAAAGTGGCGTAAAACCCCATTCAATAAACTGATCCGTATTGGAGAATGCATGATTCAGTTCACTTTTAAATGGCCAGGTTTTTATGCATTTACAGGGACTTGTTGTAGTGCAGTTGATAGCATAATAAACTAAAATCATATGGTCAAGTTCTCGACCAGCGACCATTTGATCTAGTCATTTGTCTTACAGCTATGTAGGTTGAACATCTTGAGAAGGTAGGATGTCATGATATTACGTGTATGCAAAATATCCGTATTTCAACCACTGCAATGTCTGAAATAAGTTTGAAGGTGTTATCACCCTATACAATCAGTCAACTAATAATATTTCACTCATTCATTAATTCAACCCACCAGTCAATCAACCAAACAATCACCTTATTCAAGTTAATTTGTTAAGTTGCCAATTCCACCTAGGAATATAATCTATAAAAGCTGGGCTGTTCAACACTTTGTTTTAGTTGTTTGCTTCAACAACTTCCAAATGTACTTGTTATATATTTATTTTTGTAAAAAGAATTTTGACATATTTTGAGCATTCCCTATCAAAAAAAAATGCTTTTCTTTTTTCAAGGTTGTAAAATTGCATGAAAAACTAGGTTGCATAACTGCATGAAAAACTACATGTATTGATCAACACTTTATCAAACAATATTGTGAATCAAGATCAAGTCAAACCAATTACTACAAAAGTTCCACTAGCTCTTGATGCAACAAGCAATTTCTTCATTTTCCATATTGTTTACTACCCAGAAAGATGAAAAAGAATCTAAAAATTTGTAAACTTTAAATTGCTGTCTACAGCTCCTTTCAACTTGGTTAATGTTGGTCTACATACGTACTTATCACATATTTGGTATTTAATAACTTGCACATGTATATGTTTCAATTGTTATTTTTTTATTCTGTTTAGGGCTAAGTTATAACATACTAACATTTTTGTTGTACAATCTATATTTAATGTTGTGTTTCGAATATATTTTGTCTAATGATTTTTTTTTCATATTTTGTTGTTGTTATTAGTACTTTTGTATAAATTTACTTCTGTTCTAAAAGAGATTAAATGGAAAAAAATAATGTTTTTATTTCTTTAACGTTTAACCCATTGACAGATGACTTGTCAAAATAGAAAGAAGTAGCACACGATAATTTTAAGCTGATGAAACCTTTAAAATCTTTGCCTCTTGGGGTTGAAAACATTGTGCTTGCAACATTTTCCTCAATGTTTTCCATAGCTTTCATATTGAGAGGTGTTTAAAAGAGTTATTGTATGGGAAATTGGTTAAGTCAAAAATTCCCTCTGGCGAAAGGTTAAATGAGTTAAAACCATTCATCATTTATTTGTTCGCTTAACCCATTCCCACACAAGCCCTCCTTTCTACGCCCCTCAAAATAAAAGCCTTGGAAAACATTGAGGAAAATGAAGAAATAGCTTGTATCAAACAATTTCTTCATCATCCAAAATGTTTGCTATCCAAAAAGACGGAAATATTTAGAATTCGATCAACTTTAAAGTGTCGTCTGCAGCTTCTTTCAATTCGGATCAGTGTAAAATTGTGTTGTGTGAGAATGGGTTAAGCCTTCTTTTTAACAAAATAAGCAAGGAGTTTAAGGGGAGAGACTTTTGGATAGAGATTATCCTGTGAATTTATAACTTGCATAACTAATTTCTTTTTTTAGTTTTGATACCGAGCCGAATGTGGACGATTCTTCGCTGTGAATTTAAAGCAAACGTCCGTATGGTTCTTAACCCATTCCAACTCAAGCCCTCCTTTTTACGCCCCTAAAGAAAAAAAGCTTTGGAAAACATTGTGGAAAATGAAGAAATTGCTTGTATCAAGCAATTTCTTCATTATCCACAATGTTTTCTACCCCAAAATACTGGCAAATTTAAAATTCTGCAGCTTCTTTCAATTTGGACCAGTCTAAAATTTTCTTTTTTTGGAATGGGTTAATGTGCGAAAATGCTCAGCTGATGACGTCATATTACAGACGGATACGTTGTTCTCCGTGACCGAAAGGCACTGTCATTCATTAGGACCGAATGGGAGATTTGAACTCCGATTATGGCCTTCATTGATTTAAAACATTTTATTTGTGTATGGCGACTTACACGTCGTAACTACAGCTTAATCCGTGATATCTAAAACTAAACCTGGAATTCTGCTGAACCTTTCCTAAATAACCAAAAAGGCAACCTTAAGCCTATCAGATTATCGCAGAGATAAAATCTGACTCAAATTTAATTGTTAACCGTCCGTTTGAGCGTATTTTTAGGCAATTAGCAAATTATTCTTATCAAGGTTTCAGAAACATCGATACCCCCCTTTAATCCATTACCAGAAGTCAAAATCTAAGACTGATCAAAACTGAAAGGGGTTGTAGACGACAATTTAAAGTTTATGAAATTTTAGACCTGTACAAATATGAAGGCTTTGCGTGACATTCCAACAATGTCATGCGTAAGCCAAACAGGGACCCAGATCAGTCTTTGCATCTGTACAATTCTGATCAGGATCATAACTAACCGTCCTGTAGATAGCTACTGATTCAGATTTTCTGTAGCCGACCACCGACAATTCAACGCAATAAGATGCTTTCAGGGCGGATCGCGATTGTCAATCAGAAAATCAATCAACCAATCAAAGCATTCTTTTAGACTAGAAGTGAACTTTGAGACCCAACATTTGTCGACATTAGTCGACACGTGAAGGCATTTTGTTGGTTTTGCGAGATAAACGTCGTAAGTAAAGCCTATTCATAGTGTAGTTAGGATAAATAGGTCTAAAACCAACCATTCTATTGCACCGACAATGAATGTAGAAAAGACAACGGCGTTTGTTATCTAAATTAAACTGCCTGTCGGAGTCAGTGTGCGTGGCCATCGATCCAACAATTCTTCAAGTCAAGGGGTAACACCAATGAGAGCACGAGACGCCGGGGACGGAACGACTTGCCTCCCTTAGACGTGTTTTGTTGACGGCATCGAGACATTTTGTACCTTGATATCATTGTGAGCACTCGAATTGACCAGTCGAAGCATTCAATCAAAAAACCAGTCGACCTATGAATTCCTTCAATTAGACCATTACTATTAAACTTGGACATTGGCAGACATTGATTCAAGACATATTATTTGGTTTGGCGTCTTAAACATCGTAACTACAGTTATGCAAGCTATAGTTACGACGTTTACGTCCCCAACCAATTATTCTACTTTTTTGTTACAAGCTATTGGCCTTGAAGTTGAAAAATACCGCCGTTATATTTCCAGCGGGACTTCCTGTTGGAGTCAACGGCGGGACCGAATAGGTAGGCGAGGTCAAAGATTGGTCGTAATTGTTCGTAAATGTATTTGAATATTCGACTCTTTCCACGACAGAGGCAGAGCTCTATGCAAGGCTAAAATTAAAAGAATCCATGTTTAATCTATATTTAAATTAGGTACTTCTAGACTCTTCGGTGTGGGGGGTTATGTCCTACCTTAGATAAACAAGAAGACTTAGATAGCCCAAAATTGGCAATTTACGGCTGTCAATCAAAGAATCTATCGACAAATTAATTTTTCATTCAGACCGGGTATGAACTTTGAACTCCGACATTGCAAGTATTTTTTATAAAGCATTTTAGTTGGTTTTACGACTTTTTAGTCACCAAATTCAACAAAAATTGAAAGAAAATGGAGATGGAGATGAAAACTCATGTCTGGTCTCGATGACAATTTTCATTGATCGACTGGTTATTTTATTGACAGCCACGATTGGTCAATCGAGACAAAAGTTTACACCGGGATTCACGACAACCGGACGGCGGAAGGACAATCAATCACAAAAGCTCACAGCAGCTTAAGCCTAAAAGATTCTGTAAGACCGCCTAGTGCGAAACGCTATGGCTGTCTTGTATTAAACGAAATTTGAGTTGTTTTGTTCCCGAAATTGAAAAAGATTGGTCCTTGAAAGCACAGTTAAATTATTGAAGTCGCCCATTTTACTCTATTTCATTTTGTTTGTTAAATACGTCCGAAGGGTCGTATTATATCATGGCTCCGATCGTCCGTCCGTTCCTTAGCAATTTTTGAGTGCGCAACTCCTCACACAGTTTCAATTTGATTGAAATAAAACCTGACGCAAAGAATCTTCATCATGTCTAGTTGTGCATGTCACAAAAATATTTTGACCCCTCAAGTCGTTTATGAATCTTTTGTCATTGACTTGGAAAATAGTGAAAGATGCAGTGTCTTTTGTGTTTGCGACTTCTTTCCATGATGTCAACCTGTGTATTAGACAAACATATTTTGATCTAAGCTATTTTGAAAGTACCTGCCATTCATGTAACAAATGGTTATAGATATAATAAGTTGTTTAAAGGCGAGCCCCTTATGCATAGTTCCGTGAAGCTTTTGTTTAGTATCTTTTAATACATGTTCTTTTCATGCCCTGCAGATTATTTTGATTTTTTTGTATGGGGCTAACCCATTCCCAGACAAGGATGTTTTTGGACACCCGCTCAAGAAAAACAACGGAGAAAACATTGTGTAAAATGAAGAAATTGCTTTTCCCAAGCAATTTCTTCCTTTTACACAATGTTTTCTACCCACAAAGTTTAAAAATCTAAAACTTCGTAATTCTTAAATTGTCGTCTGCTAGTCCTTTCAAATTAGATCAGTCTAAAATTTTAACGTTTTGTAATGGGTTAAAGGCGCGTATAGTTAGTTCACGGCAAAGATAAATAACTCACGTGCTTCCTGGTTGACACAAGTACTAGACAGGGGCATATGAAAAAGTCCGTACTCATTTTTTTCATGGAGGTATGAAACAATTTTTCCAGCTATTTAGACTGAATAGGTTTGTATATATAAAGTAATAAAATGAAATAGAATAACATGTATTTAGCTTCATTTCAAGTGTTTTTGAAATCTAGTCAGAGAAATATTTTTATTTAAGAACTAGGAATTCTACAGATGACTTTTCTTCAATCATGCAGTATGAACTCTTGCAAATTTACAGGATGGAGGTTTAAATAAGAAAAATGCGCCAGTATTTTGCACTGCAACGAATGTAAATCTGTTTCTATTCTAAAAGAAATATTTCAAGGCTATATTACCAACATAACTGATGGAAATGCCATGTTCTGTTACAATTTATATTTCCCAATTATAAAAGATTTAGAAATCGTTCTCAGATAATAGACTCTGATTTTACTTCAAGAACTTTACTCTGGCCTAGTACTACGCCGTGTTTCTATATAGTCCGTCTGTACGATACATGTTGCAGCTATAAAGTGCACGTAACGGAGGATACAGGATTGTATAGGGTGATTCTCCCCTCCCCGAATATATCGGAGTCCTATTTCGAAAATGCTCATTTCTCTTTAGAAAATTGCGAAATTTCGGCAACTTAATTAACTAATGGGCTTTAAGGGGTTATTTACTTCAGAGCGATTGATTGGGAATATTGTATGTACATGTTTATATTTATATGATTGATTGGTTGAATGGGGTTTAACACCACTTTTAACAATACTTCAGTCAAATCGCGGCAGCCGGAGCACCTACCAATGGAAATGGATTCCTAGAATTTCTCACACCAATACTACCACTACATCCTTTCCTAGCCTCAAGCTGCTATCCAAATCAGGATGATGGCGTTGCATAAACAATATCTGTTGGAGAAACTTAAGTTGGGATTTAATGGTCCAGTGGAAAACGCAATTCTAAGGTCCGTGGTTCGAATCCCGAACGCGACAGGAATTTTCAGGGAAGATAGTTGTCTCCTGCCCTTCCAGATGTGAACTGGTAAGAAGCTAAGCGGTATCTTCGTGTTTATCGATACTTTACACTGGGCTCGTTAAAGAACCAAGGAGGTCTAATCGTGGAAGAGTTACGGGCTTATGAGCCCGGATTTATTCGCGTTAGAACCGGATTTACTCGTGTTATCTTCTTTCTCCCTTATGGTCCATACAGACTATGCTCAGACACGGTGGAAATTATATCCTACAACTATACACATAAAAATTTTGTCGTCGCAGGGGCGTTTGTTTGTAAGTGTTAAGCGCTCCCCCAAACATTATTTCAGTTTTATCGTTCTGAATTTCATTTAATTTGGTGCTTTGTGAGTACCTGTATGGTAGCTGGCAAAAAAGGAACTACGCTTTAGGATATACCTTCAGTTGGTAAGTAGTCGACAGTCGGTATTCGAACCTATGAACCTTGATTACACCCGCGCCACACATGACTCCTGGCCTTGAATGGCTGTTTATATCTGAAAGTCCATACCTTGCTATAAAAATTAAGCTAGCCTTCAAAGCCCAATTCATGGAGACAAATATCAATTGGTATAAAAATCGTGTATTAATTTCCTGTATAAAATATCTTATGAATTCCTCCCCAGAATTTGGCTTCCTTACCCTAATCATGCTGAAATAATTTAATTGTTAGTTTCGTCTATCAAAAACGAGCGATCTGATTGGTCGAAAAATTTAATTCATACCTCCATGAACAAAATTTTGAGTACGCAGTCATTTTGCATGCTTCCGCACAAAATAGTTCACTACAAAAAGGTATCAAAATTTGTTAAGTTGTTGAATTTTTCGCTCGATGCTATTAAATTATAAGAAATGAACAGAATAATCTTTGTTTTCATGGAGGTATGAACCGAAAAACCTAATCACACAATGTATGAATCCGCTTCGCGTATTCATATATTGTGTTATTAGGTTTTTCGGTTCATACCTCCATGAAAACAAAAAATATTCTCTTCATCTCTTAATTATAAATCTTCTAACATGTCTTTGAAAATTTATCTGAAAAACAATTCTGTTTTTTTAAAGGAGGCAGTTGGTATAGACTAAGACCAGACTACACATTTGTGCAGGCTGATGTTTTTCTTTACTTCCTTCCAGGGCAGAAACATTCCGGGCTCATCATGACAAGGGTTAATACTTGTAATGTCCAAATTCTATTTAATTTAGTAAATGACATAGTATAAATTAAACAATAATATTTTGCGCGCGTATGTGTATTAAGAAAGCTAACGTTTAAGCTGCCAAACCAATGAAATTTGTTATCATACCTTCAATTTTAATAAATAATGGGTCAAACCATTTTTATTTACAGTGACAATCCGTCAATTTAAGGTTGTGAACACCAATTGTGGCACCCAAACAATCACAATCACACACACAAAAAAAAAAAAAAAAAAAAAAAAAACCACACCTAAAACAACAACCATAAAACAGCAACAACAACACCAAAAAGTCCCCGACAGAAATTATTTTGTAACTATCTTAATATTTCTTGCCAACAACATGATACTGCTTAAATGGTATAAAAGCGAATATGAGTAAGGACTTTGTAAATGTCAATACTTGCTAATTTAAACAGAAATATGCTTGTTTGTCAGGCAATTCCGTAGCTAACTTGGTTAAAGAGGATTTTGTTAAAATATTTCCTAGTCTAATTGCAATAAAGTATTTTCCCTACATCTACAGTAGAATAATATTCTTCTCTATTACGTAATGACATCCCACACAAACGGCTTTTATTTGTAATAAAACAGAATTTCGAAAAGCAATCCTTGATTTCTGGCTTGATATGGTTCTAATAATGTAATAGAATCGAAACAAATGATAAAAATATCAAGATTCATAAAATGAAGGCATATCCTTAATATCGAAGTCTTATAAAACGGTATTCAAAATTAGTCTAAGGTCGACTGTTTCCGGAGACCTCGCTACAGCATCGGCGTCATTGTCGTGAAAATAATATTAAATGTGATTAAAACTGACATTATCATTACCAAAGCTATCTAATATATACTGTTTGAACTCGTAATGAATGACAAATACGAAAGGGGTAATCTACTACAAATGAAGGTTACTTCAACGAAACATGCCCCCTTTGCTGCTTATATTTTTTGTTTACCACTTAGTACCCCACAGCCTAGTGTCGGGCACTTGAAGAGGCGCCCTTGGCTTTTCACTTTCTCTTATTTGGCGTCCTTCAAAAGGAGCCGTTTGTTATATTTCTGTTATAAATTGTGCATAATCAAATACATTTCACGCGATTTAATTGATATTTTTTTCTCATATCCATATTATTAAACTATTGAAACCGAACTTCTTTCCACCATTGATCCGAACTTTTGCATCTAAAGTTTCCGTACAATCTTAAACAATGCCAATTAGAAAACAATTACATGCGCTTGATATACCGGTAGTCCTTAGGGAAATCGACGCTCTTTGTTCGTCGTGTCTAGACGATTTCCGTCCTTTGCAATTTTCAATTTCTTATAGTTTCTGATGTTGTTGTTTTTTGTAAATTAAGTCCTTTTCCATGAAATATATAATTTCTGCGTTTCAAGATCACCAAGTATGAGATTTTGCAGGCAATCTTACAAACCACCTCCGCATTTAATTGATAAAAAATCGATTTATTTTAATTAGACACCACATCTTCTTTATGGGTCACTCTTAAATAAACAGACTCGAATATGTATGGGATTTAATCAGCTTTAAGTACCATGAAATATTTTACTTATTTCTGTGTTTCTTCAGTAAGATAAGCACTTACCAAATGTACAGGAAATTGCAAACGACTCTTGTTTACATTCATTTGTAATTTTTTGATAAATTTATAAATAAATATGAGACTAAGAGGTCATAAGATAGACATCTATTAACCATCATCAAGGATGTATTCTAGACAGAATAATTACCATAAACAAGTCTAAGCTTTGGGCGATTTCAATTGTTAACAAAATTCGAAGATACAAAAAAAAAGTGTGACGGAATTACCATTGTAAAATCAGTTTACGTAGAATTGAAGCATATGAGCAAATGAATAATTTAAAGAAATCGTTGTTTTCATTAAATATCCTTTTCTAGTTTGCAAATAAATAAAACGAGTCTCAGTGTGTGTGTAGACACATCCCAGAAAGACAAAGATGCGTATACAAGGAGAGCAGGGTTCATGTGCCCCTATATTTCCTACAAAGAGACCCCAATGTCTAATGTAAGCCACAGGTACACGCAAAGCTTTATTAGGTTTGTTATCCGTTCAATAATGAATAGGAGGAAAACATAAAATTTCCCTCGAATTTCCTACGACCTACCGGATTCGAACAACGTGTAACAGAGTTAAGGTGCAGGCACGTGTACCTAATCGCCCACTATAGGAGGGCCGAGCTTTGACAGGTGATCATTTATCATATGCCGGCCTCTACCAAGAAGTAGAGAGTGGAGCGCGGTCGAGAAGATTATTAAGTATAGTCAGTCTTAGTTATTCATTGGAAAAGGCTAAGATGGAAGCTGATGTGAACTCATAATAATATTAGAACTTTAAACGCAGATTAGAAAATGAAGACATTGTTAAGTAATAAAGTTTTGAAAATGTTCCAACTGACTCTAATCATTCCTATCAACTGAAAACCAACTGAGAGTGCTACAAATGGGCCTTAGGATTGGTAGTCCTGCGTTTTACTACTGGATCTGTCGGCCACTCCATAATATGAAGTGGTCATAAAATAACGATTTTTGAATAAAACATATTCACGGATGCCTTATAGTCAGCATAATTACAATAAATCAGTCTAAACTACAGGCTATTTCAGTTCTTAGCAAATGCGATAAAACATATATATGTGACGAAATTAAAAACATAAAACGTATCTGAATGATAGAAATACATACTACCAAATGGATATTTTGAAGAAAAACAAATCAAAGTTTGCATCTTTAGATGTCATTAAATCTTACATCAAACTGGATAAGCTATATTTGCGAACGAGTAACGTGCAGTTTTAGCGGATAAAGGAGTGGACAAGTCTCTGTGAAATTCCTACCTGTATTTGTGTATTTCCGTTTATTTATCGTCGCTTCCTAGCATTTGCCCTTATGAGCGACGCCCCTTGAAGACGGTTATTTGTTACAGGGGATAGTGCATGGTACAGGACGAAACTGCTGAGTGCCTCTTCTTTAACGTGCTAGGTGGATAGCACCGGGGCCTCGGTTTCACGTCTCTTCCGAAAGGCATTTAGTTTGTTAGTTGATGTGGTTAGCCCAGGGCTCGATTCCGTGATCTTGAGTTCGAGACCTGTTTAGCAATGTGTCGCTGTGTAATTCGCCAATCTGTCCTATGGATTTATCGATGGTGGTCTTTGGCGTGATAATTGGTGGCCTGTCAGGACATAGGCCATCTTCAAATCTCTCTCTACCGCTCACATATTCAGCGGCCAATATAGCATGGGGCATACTACCATGTCCTCTTGAATTTCTTTATGTGAAAAGCACATGATGACAGTCATTGTCCACTTGTTTAGAATTATTCATAGTGGGTAGGTTTGAGAATTAAACTCTACTGAACAAACGTCGGTCAGATACCATATTTGACAAGGTGGTTTTTCGCCTGCCTAAAGGGACTATTGGAGCAAATGTGTCGATTTTGTAAGAGCACAATGCGCAATATCAGTTCTGTGTAATCTGCTTTACATGCGTCACGGTGACTAAAATAACCATATTCGATAAAGCGTCCTGGATAACAATTCCGAAACACCTTTTGGGCTGTCAGATTGCGTATCAAATGTGACAGTAAAGTGAAATTCCATTGAGCATAATACACTCCTTAGTTTTAGCACTGCAGAAAATAAATTTTCAAACATTGTTAAAAGGAGTTTTTTCCCTAACCATAAATGTTTTCAACGCTTAAAGACAAAGTTTTTTTTAAAAATTCATCAATAAGAAATTGTCGTCTACAACTTCTTTTAATTTGGACTTGTCTAAAGTAGTCTCGTCTAGTAATGGGTTAATGGCACAAAATCGGATAAGAGTTCAGATTTTGTAAAACAACATCAGAAACAACAACAACAACAATAAAACAATCGCTTCTAATTTCAAAACAGAAGTTTGTTCGTCAGACAATCCTGTAGCTGATTTTCTTCAATTAAGAGATGAAGAGAATATTTTTTGTTTTCATGGAGGTATGAACCGAAAAAACTAATCACACTGTATGAATACGCGAAGCGGATTCATACATTGTATGATTAGGTTTTTCGGTTCATACCTCCATGAAAACAAAAAATAATCTCTTCATTTCTTATAATTTAATAGCATCGAGCAAAAAAATCAAATATTTTACATGTTTTGATATTTTGTGCGGCAGCATACAAAATCGCCGCATGCTCAAAATTTTGTTCATGGAGGTATGAATTAAATTTTTCGACCAATCAGAACGCTCGTTTTTGATAGACGAAACTAACAATTAAATTATTGGATTTTGGTAGGATATTTTCAAGTATGATTGACAGATTGTGACTGCCAATCAAAAGTCGATCTACCAATCAAATTATACATTTAGACCGGGAGCGAATTTTTAAACTCCGACGTTGGTCGACATTCATGTATACCATTCTTGTTGGTTTAGAGACTAAAACGTTGTAACTACAGCGTACTCATAGATTTGGCCGCCAAACAACCGTTCTAAGTTTTTAAGTTGGAATGGGAGCAATTCCATCTTAGATTTAACAAAATCGCAAAATGAACACAAGACGATTTCATTTCGGTTTTTTTGGCAGCACATATCACGTGATCTCTTAGATATGATTGCACCTCGGGTTACTTCTCATCTCAATTTGCCACGGACAATCAGTTAGTTGTAGCCGAAGACAATAATATGGCATACGTAAAGAATGATATAAAAGATCGTTTACAGACTTCTAAGCATGCTTTAGTTTGCTTTAAATTATCTAAAAATAAGGTAATAATCAGCGCAGTAATTTTTTTTTTGTGTGTGTGTGTGTGTGTGATTCGCCGTCTTGTGTTTGGTAATCACGTGATCTCAAGTGACATGTGGTAGTCATGAGACCATAGATAGGCAATGTTTACAAATATGGCTCAGGTCGCAAATGCATTTTTACAATAATAACGCCGCCCAGAGCTTTAAAACATTCTAGAGCGATAAAGACGGATCGTAGGCATCAAGCAAACGCGATTATTGCGGGATTTACAGCTTTTACCCAATAAAAATCAAATAGATGCAAAACGAAAGTAGAAGATTTTGAAAATTAGAATGTTAACATATCCACTTCCGGTTTCTACTATTTACTAAATAGTAACGCTTTATTATGTCGTTATTTACAAGTTTAAATCAATAATAACACATCAAATCTTTAACAAGTGTCATCTAGCTTTCAGCTTGGTCCTTTTTACTTCAGATTTTTACGGTTCTAAAGCCGAATAACGATTAAGGAAATCGCGCGAGTACAAGGCGCTGAAGATAATTTGATACTATCTTCATCATATCATAGGAATTTTTAGGAAAAGGGCAAAACTACCATGTGCAAACAATAACGTTACAATAACAATAACGTCTTTTTTTTTCTTTTGAATTTTACTCACAACGCTTTAAATATTCTTTTTTCCTAAGTCTAAACCGGTATTTCAAATCGATCACCCTGAAACAAGTTTCCGCGCATTTCCGCATATTTCCACGTATACTCATAAACTGGACGTGAAAATCTACGTGAGTTTGGTATGATCGTTACAGAATTGGCCGAGTTGAGGGTCAAATAATCATCGAGGTCATTGATTTCCTACTGTCGAAGTTATTCTCTTTTTTCAAGATTCTAAAAGGAGTCCACGTATTACAGTTGATCAAAAGGAGAATGTTACTAATTTTGCTGTGCGTGACACGAGCTTATAACCCATTCCAACACGATAAAATTTTAGACCAGTCCAAATTCAAAGAAGTAGCAGACGACAATTGTAAGTTGATAAAATCTTTAAAATCCTGGTCTTTTTGGACAGAAAACCTTGTGGATAATGAAGAAATTGCTTGTAACAAGCAATTTCTTTATTTTCCACAATGTTTTCTCAAGCTTTCATAATTTAAAAGCGTCACTGACTGGGAATGGATTAAGACAATGCTAGGTTTTTTTTATTTCTGTATGTGGATTTATGTTTTTATGCGTTATTCACGCACATATGTCCACTAAGGGGAATGCTGGTTTAAGTTTAAAGGAGGGAGGTTTACTCGGAGGTTTACTCGGAAAGTAATAGATAAATTTGAACCGAATTCCACAGTTATGACCCTTTCAGCGCATTCCAAATTCTCGGTACTTTCAGTCCTTTGATTGTTTTATGTTCCTGATCGTAAGTTTTTTTCAATATAACGCCGTTTATTATCTACGTCGAACTGTCTGTCGTTAGGCGCGGCCAGCGTTTTTTGTTTCATATGTACATGTATATGTATATTTATATGTTGAAGGTCGGGATTTAGTGTTCAGGTTTTAACTTATCAACGGGCTTCTTCAGTAAAATAAGTTTATTGATTAAATGGAGTTTTACGCCACATAAACAGTATAGCATTTATATCGCGTCGGCTTGAGCATCTAACCATGGACTCCCGGTATTTCTCACATCACTACTACCACTCCATCCTTTCCGAGAATCAAACTGCTCGACCAAATTCGGTTTACGTTTATTCATCCATTGGTGGTGACAATATGTCCGAAAAAATATTCGCCGTGGCCGGGGATCGAACCCGGGAGCCAATGAATAGGGGGCCTTCGCGCTACCATCTTCGCTATGACCGCGCCCTCAGTACAAAAGTACTAGATTATGGCTGAGAAATTTTAATATCAGCTCTTTTTCAGTCTTTTGTCAGCCGGTTTTTACACGTTGCCTCACTGATCCCTTATACTGTGATTTTTCGTTAGAATTGACATGATTAAATTAACTTACGAAATATTGCAACTACAAATTCAGTCTAGCATTTTTTTTTATTTGGGGCCGGAGCTTCAATGGTAAATAACGAAAGATGGTTAGTGCAAAACCACTGTATGTGCAAAAACGGACAGTATTAATAAATTTGCACTAAACCTGCGATTAAAGAAGTGTAAGAATTAAGCCCCGTCTTAAACCTTTCCTGTTTTTCATGAATTTATACCTATCCAAATTGAAAAGTTTTGCACACAAAAAATTAAAGTGGATTTAATTTTAGAAACAACCATTTATTTGAGTGGAAAATATTGTGGAAAAAGAAGAAATTGCTTGTTACAAGCATTTTTTTCTGTTCCCACAATATTTTCTTGAGTATAAATCAATAGGGACGTAAAAACCAGGGATTGAACAGGAAAGGGTTAAAACTGTCTTCTTCGATCATTAGGTTTTCAATCCCGAATTTAAATAATGAATTAAAAATGAGCCCACGAAAAATTTGAAAATCTGCTCAAGAACTTTAAGAACCAATGATTAGATGCTCCAGTCGCAGTATTATAAACTAACCTATTTCAACCAATTTAATTAAAATGGTAATAAATACGTTTACATTCTTAAACCTAACTAAGCGGAGTTACCCTTTCACCTTATTTCAGACATAGTTTCATTTAATCTTCCCTTTAAAGATTTGTAGCATTTCAATTAACCCTTAACATCCTGAATAAAATCCTCTACAGAACTGCATTAAAATCAAAAGGCTGATAATACTTTATACAGCTATTGTGGTTTCATAATTCTTTTGAAAATTTGTCTTATGAACAACTCTGTCTGAAAAGGTACAAGTAGGGAATGTAGACTAAGATAAGACTGCACGTATGTGCAGGCTGATCTTTGTCTATAACACCTGTCAAAACAGGAATATTCCGGGTTCAGTATGACGAGGGTTAAGAAGGGAACGTTAGATATCCCAAATAATAGGTAGTGGTTAAGTATTAGAAGGACGTGTCGAAGATGATTAGGAACACAATTTTCTTAAATTCTTCGGTTTTAAATCAGGTTCATCTAAGAAATACAATAATGTTTCAGTAAAGGAACAAGTAAATGGATTCTGTCAACCAAGAAACCATGCATTATTCAATGCATTAGAGCCTTACGTGAATAGATCTTCGTCATGCAAATTAACGTTTACCTTACTGTTTCTACGTGTATTTCCAAAATGGCAAAATTATAGGCCGGTCCAAATCTAACAAAATTGCAAACATAGGGTGATAAACAGTCGATAGAAATATGCTCTGTCAAAGATTTTCTTTTTTCTTTCTTTTTTTTCCTTTTTTTTAAAGGGGGTTTAACCCATTTCCACATAATGATGCTTTTTGACGCCCCTCAAGTAAAATACTTTGGAAAACATTGTTGTAAATGAAGTAAATTGCTTGCAACAAGCAATTTCTTCATTTTCCACAACGTTTCTACCAAGAAAGTAGAAAAAAATCTCAAATTTCATGAGTTGAAATTGTCGTCTGCATTTTCTTTCAATTTTGACCGTTCTAATATTTTCTCGTGTGGTAATAAGTCAACTCTGTTGAAAAAGATACGCTGTTCAGCGTGTTTCCTTTTTTTAGTCAGAGACTTTTGAAAAAGTGCATGCCGTTCTCTGCATTTCTCTGCATCATATCTTGGGTATAGCTTAATGTTGTAAATAAATTCCTCACACAGTCAATTTTACCGATGAGTATATCCTTCAATTACTCCATAATTCAGCAGACTATAGAAAACTGACTTAACCCACTCCCGCACTACAATTTTTAAAACTGTTCCGAATTCAAAGACGCTGAAAAGGACAATTTCAAAGTGATGTAATTTTAAATTTCTTCGGGTTTTTTTTTTTTTTTGATAAGAAAAACATTGTAGATAATGAGGAAATTGCTTGATACAAGCAAGTTCTTCATTTTAAATAATGTTTTCCCATTTTTTTATTTTGAGGGGCGTAAAAGGAGGAATTATGTGGGAATTGGTAAATATCCATGTTTTATCCGTTTCTGTCTGTTTATACTTTAATCCTATTAAGGCTTTAAGTTTGCCGCTTTTTAGATAAAGATCGAACTTTAATGGAACAAAAGAAGATCATTATTAAGTTGTGTTCATATTTTGCAATATGATGGAATAAACTTACTATTCTTACTATTCGATAGTATTCGATACTATGTGTTAAAATTAACCCCTTCCTGTTTTTAGCTAGCAAAGCGTCAGCTTTGATAACTTAAGTTAACAAGTCTTCCGAAAGTTCACCGAGTGCTAACTGCCACTGGAGGCTTAACCACTAAATCCATTGAATGCCTAGGCCATAAAAGTAGTTCTTATGTATTTCAGGAATATTGCTAACTCTAATCGCATTATAGAGAAGTCTTTCAAAAGCATGCCATTCCCACTCAACTCCGCTTTTTAAGCATCTCAAGAAAAAAAAGCTTCGGAAAACATTGTAGACAATGAAGAAATTGCTTGTTACAAGCAATTTCTTCATTGTCCTTAATGTTTTCTACCCAACAAGAGAAAGACTATCTAAATTCAACTAACTTGAAATTGTCGTCTGCAATTTTTTCAATTTGAACCAGCCTAAGATTTTGCCAGGTTGTTGGGTTAACTCCTAGGTTACTTTAACCCTGTTTATCTATCATGGTAACATTTGGCAAGGAAGATTACTTAACAAAACTCTGCTTTGCTAGCTTACAGTACTTTCAATACTTTGATGAAAAACTACGGTGTTGTCAAATTTGAGAGAAGTTGAATACGAAAATCATAATCGAGTGCAATTTGAAAAGTAACAGATCTATAGGGCAGAAAACATTGAGTTAAAAGAAGAAATTGCTTGTCACAAGCAATTCCTCCTTTACTCGCATTTTTTTCGAGAGGTATAAACCACGGGAACGTAAAAAAGAGGTATTGTATAGGACATGGTTAAGAAGAGAAATTGACAGGCCCGCGTAAAAACTGTTGAGTTATTTTATTTTTATATACGGTGGCATGGGGGTGACATGTGCGTTTTTTTTATTTAGAAAAAAAAATAATAAGATTTTGATTGGCTGTGTATCTCGTTCCCTCGAGATAGCAATTCGTTTTCTTTCTTCTTTTATTTTAATAAAAAAAAACAAACAAACAAACACAAAAAACTCCTGAAGTATTTTCCGTGCTATACAACCTAAAAATTGGTCAGAAGGATTGTCTTGATGAAATCTAGTTTGAGTTCGAAACTTGGTCATTCGAGGTTCAAAAACTAGGTCACTTTGTCAAAAAAATTGAAAAACCTTGTATGCACTCTAGAGGCCACATTTTTTGCCCGATCGACCTGAAATTTGGTCAGAATGATTGTCTTGAGTTCGAAACTGTGTCAACCTTGCATGCACTCTGGAGGCCACATGTTTGCCCCATCAACCTGAAATTTAGTCAGAATGATTGTTCTGATAAAATATTGTATGAATTCAAAACTGGGTCAACTAGGGTCAAAAACTAGATCACAGGGTCAAATCTTAGAAAAACCTTGTTTGCACTCCAGAGGCCACATTTTTTGCCCAATCAATTGTCATCAAATTCGAGACATTCAACTCAGGTGAGCAATTTAGGGGCACTATGGCCTAAAAAACCTCCCAAAACATTTACTTTTTATGTAACAAAGAAGAATGAAAACAAACAAACAAACAAACAAACACACACACACACAAAAAAAAAACAAGTTTAAATGAAAATGATTTGGAATTTTTTTTTTTTTTGTGTGTGTTTTTTTTATAAATAAACCCCCCCGCACACCTCTATGAATATTTTTCGAGTTTTGTCCCTTTTTTCAGATCTAAATACGCACATGTCACATCTACGTCACCGTTTTTATATTACCAATCCTGCTCTTCAAGTTTTGGAAACCTGTCGCATATACAAACCTCTTAGGAGGGAAATGTGCAAGTTTGTTGGCCATGAATTGCGCTAGGATTATAAGGCCAATTTTAACGTGGTAATTCAAACCCACGCCGAGTTCAATGCAAAAAAACATACGACGCATTTAGTACAATCTTCTGCCGCGTGAAAAGGAGATCGGATCGGATTCGATTAATTATTAATACGCCTCATTGAAAGGCGGTTTTCAGTATGAATGCTTTTTAACCTGCTACCAGAAGACAAATTCCTAGACTGGTCTAAATCCAAAGAAATTGCAGACTTCATATTTAAGCTGATGAAATTTTGGATTTATTTCCTTTTTGCGTTTGGGGTGGAAAACATTTTGGAAAATGAAGAAATTGCTTGTAACAAGCAATGTCTTCATGTTCCACAATGTTTTCAAAAGATTTTTCTTTGGGGCGTCAGAAATATATATATCTCAGGCCTTCAACATCTTCAATGCTTTGAGTTTTTCACAGTATTAACCCATTCCCACTCAAGCCCTCCTTTTTACGCCCCTCAAGAAAAAAGCTGTGGAAAACATTGTGGAAAATGAAGAAATTGCTTGTATCAAGCAGTTTCTTCATTATCCACATTGTTTTCTATCACAAAAGACAAAAAAAAAAATTCCATCAACTTGAAATTACGTCTGCAGCTTCTTTCAATTTGGACCAGTCTAAAATTTTGCTGTGTTGTAATGGGTTAAAGATGAAATGAGGATGGACATGATATTTGTTGCGTTGGACAATCATCCGATCCATTGTTTATATACACGCTAAACTGCACGTTGTAAGCAATTCAAGTTCAGCGTTGTTACAATTTATTACATGTTGTAAAACTTACGTTAATTCAAAAGGCAAACTCCTATTTGTATTTCTTCAAATAAGTCCTTTGGTTACATTCCTATTTCTCATATTTGTTTATCTAAATTCAAAAATAAGCGATTTTACAATGTTCGTTTCGTCAAATATTTTTAAAAATTGCGTGTTTGTTAAGTATCAACATTGCCAACAGGTTAGCCTTATTTATGGTTATTGTCTTGTCTACAAAACATCCCTAAAGATGGTTTATCTATAAATGTTTGTCTCATGACCACTGAGAATCATGAAGTTCAGTAGTAGAGCGCACGACTACTAATCCGAAGGTACCTAGTTCGAATGCCTAATGCGGCAGGATTTTTCCAGGGAGACTCGCTGTATTCCGCCCTATATTGAACCTAAAAAAATCCTAGATTTAGCTTAGCGAACATCAATTGCCGTACACTTGTCACGTTAACCCATTCCCACAATGTGACCCTTTTACATGCACATAAGAAAAGAAAGATTTGTAAAACATCGTGGAGAAAGAAGAAATTGCTTGAAAAAAGCAATTTCTTCATTATTCTCAATCCTTTCAACCAAAAAGTTACAGAAATCCAAATTTTCATAAGCTTTAAATTATCGTTTGCAACTCATTTTAATTTGGACCAGTCTAAAATCTTTAACCCTTTGGTAATGGGTTAAAGAACCACTGTGGTCACTTCGTAGATCACATAGGGGCATGTCAACCCGGACTAACTTGTACACATATAAGCATCTTTCGCTCTCTTCCTTCATTACATATGTATATATTCCTATATCACTGATGACCCCCCCAACACACACACACACATACACTGTGAAAAAAATGAAAACAATATTACTATTTTGCACTTCAAGATAACGTGACTTGATGAGTTTCAATTTTCTCTCCTACAAAGAATTTTTAAAACAAACGATCTTAACCATCTTTACTTACCCCAATGGACCAATCGTGGCTGTCAATCAAAGATTTAATCGACCATTCAAGTGATCCATTTAGACCAAAATTTAAATGAAAAAAAAAAAACAAAAAAAAACTAACTGGTTGACGTTTATTTTGAGCATTATGGTTAGTTTTACAACTTAACACTCATAAATACAGCTTATTCAATGTGTATTTACGACATTTAGGTCGCCAGCCAACCACTTTAATTTTTATTATATGTGACTGACCATGTATTTTACAAAACAGCGATGTTTATATCCTAATCAAGCTGTAGTTACGACGTTTAGGTCGTCAATCAACGATTCTACGTTTTTGTCACATACTACTGACCACAGTTTTTGCAAAATAACGCCGTTTGAAATCGAAGCTGGACTTCCTGTTGGGGTCATTTGGCGTGGCCAAAGGTGTAAGTGGGCGGGGCCAGCGATTGGTCAATTGTAGATACTTTTTGCCGACATTCACAGTTTTGTTTCCAAAATTTGAAGTTTACTAAATTATTCACAATGTGTATCGATATATAGATGTACTAGTTATATTGAGTGATCAAAGGACATTTTTGTCTATAACTGTATAGACAAAATTGACCTTTGATCACTCAAGATAACTTGTACATCTATACCGATTTGAATAGAACCATTCCTTGGATAAATTATAGTGCCACTAATTGCGACGTTTTACCCATTCCAACACTATGAAGCTTTTTGGCGACCCTCGTAAAACAATTTGGAAAACATTGTGTAAAAATGAAGAAATACCTTATAACAAGTACTTTATAAATTTTACACAATGTTTTCTAGCATCGAAGTTGAAAAATTCTAAAATTTGATAACTTAACATTGTCGTATGAAACTCTTTTTAATATGGACTAGTCTTAAATTTTGTCGTCTTCTAATCGGTTAAGTCGACGGTCAAAGAAATTGATTAATATTTGTCTCAGATCAACATTCAATACTGGTTCATCGGAATGATTTGATTGATCATCCGTTTGATATGTTTTTTTTTAACTTAGATACGTCAATTTTTGTAAAATTTTATCTATGATTCAAAGTTACTAAGTTACTATTTATTTAAAGTTGACAGACGGTAAATGCTGGTAAAAAGGGTTTCTGACTAGCATTAGCCTAGTCAAACAGTCTCTATAAGGATATAAAAAAGTCTTGCGTTTGTCAAGATCATTTTGAAAAATCTGTAATACATTCTTGACAGACCGTCTGTAGGGGCAAAACTTGGCGTCTTCATAAGGTTCCAGATAACAGCAGTCATTGAATAGTTCACTTCCTTTCGAAATTATTTGCGATTATAATTTTATTTCTATTGTCATTTTTTAATCCCGAAATTACATACTAGCAGTTCAGAATCTTTTTCGATTCCCATTTGCTCTAACGGTTTTTACTATGGTCATATCTTTATCCAGAAGTTAAGTACTCTCCATTCAGAATCATTGTCGATTTCCATCCTATGACGGTTTTTTACTATGGTTATACCTTTATCCAGAAGTTAAGTATTCTCCATTCGGAATCCTTGTGGATTTCTATTTGCTGTAACGTTTTTTTACTATGGTTATACCTTTATCCAGAAGTTAAGTACTTTCCATTCAGAATCCTTGTCGATTTCTATTTCCTGTGACGTTTATTTTGCTATGGTTATACCTTTATCCAGAAGTTAAGTATTCTCCATTCAGAATCCTTGTGGATTTCCATTTGCTGTAACGTTTTTTTTTACTATGGTTATACCTTTATCCAGAAGTTAAGTACTCTCAATCCAGAATCCTTGTCGATTTCTATTTCCTGTGACGTTTATTTTGCTATGGTTATACCTTTATCCAGAAGTTAGGTACTTTCCATTTGGAATCCTTGTCGATTTCCATTTGCTGTGACGTTTTTTAACTATGGTTTATTTTTCCATAAGTTAAGTACTCTCAATCCAGAATCCTTGTCGATTCCCATTTGCTATAACGTTTTTTTACTATGGTCGTATCCTTATCCTGAAGTTAAGTTCTCTCCATTCGGAATCCTTGTCGATTTCCATTTGCTGTAACGGTTTTTTACTATGGTCATATCTTTATCAAGAAGTTTAGTACTATCCGACTAAAGTCCTTGTCGATTTCTCATTTCTGTATATGGTTATATCTTTACCCATTTGCTGTGACGTTTTGGTTATTTTTATAACGGTTATATCTTTATCAAGAAGCTAAGTAATCTCCATTCAGAATTCTTGTCGATTTCCATTTGCTGTTACGGTTCTTTTCTATTGTTATATCTTTATCTGAAGTTAAGTACGCCCCGACTTAAATCCTTGTCTATGTCTCATGACTGTAGCGGTTTTACTTTAGTACTCTCCGACTAAAATCCCTGTCGATTTTTCATGGCTGTAAAGGTTTTACTATAGGCAGTTTGTTAAGTACTCTTCGTTCAGAACAGTTGGGACATTAGCTAGACTGTTGTACAGATAGATTTGTTTGTTTAAATGGGGTTTTACGCCGCTTTCAACAATCTTTCAGTTATATCGCGGCGGCTGGAGCACCTAACAATGGATTCCTGGTATTTCTCACACCAGTACTACCATTACATCCTTTCCTAGCCTCCAGCTGCTATCCCACGTAGGTCTACGACTATCGACCCATTTACAGATAGAACCAGAACCAACTAAATCGGAGTATTTCGGAAATACAACTCATACATATCACTGACGGATGGGTATGTATCATACGACGTATTTGTGACAGCTCAATGAAATCAACAGAAGTAACCGACAATATAAAATTTATCAACAACGATATTTTAGAGATGTTGCTCCTAAAGAGGTAAGGGATACAACCGCCGTTTACTTAAATTTCCAATATTAAATAGGTCATAGAAGTACACGTAAGTCCGATCTAACGGAGATGATTGTTGGAATAAAAGTGTGGCAACGCTGGCAACGCCCCCTAACCTCCAACAAGACAATTGGCCGATCGCTTGTCCCATTGACTCCGACAGGAAGTTCCACTTCGATTTTAAACTGTGTTATTTTCCAAAAATTATGACCAGTACATATAGCATGTAAAAAAATGTTTTTTTGCGACCTAAACGTCGTAACTACATCTTGAAAAAGCTGTGGTTACGACGTTTACGTCACCATACCATCCAAAATGCTTCACATAAATATCGGCCAAAATCGGAATTCAAAGTTCACTTCTAACCAAAACGAATGATTTCATTGGTCAACTTATTATTTGATTGACAGCCACGATCAGTCAATTGGTCTAAGATACTAAACGACGTTTGTATGTCTAATACATTTAAAAGACGAAGATAATATTTTTTTGTTTTCATGGAGGTATGAACCGAAAAACCTAATCACACAATGTATGAATACGCGAAGCGGATTCATACATTGTGTGATTAGGTTTCTCGAAGCGGATTCATACATTGTGTGATTGGGTTTCTCGGTTCATGCCTCCATGAAAACAAAAAATATTCTCTTCATTTCTTATAATTCAATAGCATTGAGTGAAATAAAATGAAATCTTTACATATTTTGACACCTTTTTGTATGGGACTATTTTGTGCGGATGCATGCAAAATCGCGGAGTAATGAATTAATTTTTTCGGCCAATCAGAAAGCTCGATTTTGATAGAAAGAAACTAAAAAATAAATTATTGTCAGTTGGTAGCGCACCAGACTCCCAATCTTCAATAATGGGATGTCATGAGTTCGGCGGCGGTACATATCCTTTCCGACATTTGTCTCTCACAAATGGGTGTATAATCATAAACCTAAGTGGGATAGCAGCCGGAGGCTAGGAAAGGGTTTAGTGGTAGAACTGGCAGTACTGGTGGGGGAAATACCAGGAAGCCATTGTTAGATGCACCAGCCGCCGCGATATGACTGAAATACTGTTAAAAGTGGCATTAAACATTTGTCAATCAATCAATAATTGTCAGGAATATAAATCAAAATTGTAGTCAATGGTTTGCAACTGAACAATCTAGTATCTGAAAGCTAGCCGCCACAATTTATTGTGATTGATAATCATCTCAACTTTCATTCTAGATGTGATTCTTAACCATCACTGGCTGATATTGACGAAAAAATCTAAAAGACACCCTTAAAAAGAATGGTGGCAAACCATCACTGATACAAATGTTGTGACTGTTATTCATCAAATGTTCTCGAATAAGAGTCTTAGAGGTTAAGAATTTAGTTTGCCTAATATATTGTCAGGAACATAAAAACAATGGGTAGTCAATGGTTTGTGACTGAATAATCTAGTATCTGATAGCTAGCCGTCACAATTTATTGTGATGGATACTCATCTCAAGTTTCGTTCTTGCTGTGATTCTTAACTATCACTGGCTGATATTGACGAACAAATCTGAAAAACAACCTAAAAAAGAATAATGGCAAATTATCACTGATCAGAAAATGTCGTGACTGTTATTCATCACATGTTTTAGAATAAGAGATTAAGAGTTTAAGACTTTAGTTTGCCTAATACATTGTCAATAAGATAAATGAAATGGGTAGTCAATGGTTTGCGACTAAACAATCTAGTATCTGATAGCTAGCCGTCACAATTCATTGTGATGGATAATCATCACAACTTTCATTCTAGTTGTGATTCTTAACCATCACTGGCTGATATAGACGAAAAAATATAAAAAACATCCTTAAAAAGAATGGTGGCAAACCATCACTGATAAAAATGTTGTGACGGTTATTCATTATAAGTTTTATAATTTTGAAAGTTTCGGATACTATGCTAAACCGTAATTTCTATGTGGATTACGGCATTAAGTGCATATGTTATGTGTCGATGAATTGCATACCGTTTTTTCACAATTGACAAGGTATTTATTGAAATCTAAGTAATTTTCTAATCACCCTAATGAGGTGCGTGGCTTATCGTTATAGCCGATAAATCATGGCTGGCGATGCATTAAAGCAAGATTTTGTTCCCAATTGAAGGGATTTAAATGTTCTTCATGTACACTCCAAAAGAAATGTAATTGGCGGTTTTGACAGGGGATTAAATTCATTGATTTGGAAAAATGAAATTTATGAACGTAGGGGATCACCATTCATTTCATTTCTTAATCAATGAGTTCATTGGTCGTGTTCCTGTTTTGTATCGACAGCTAGATCTATCAATTGCCATTTTAGCTAGCAAAACGTCAGCTTTGATAGCTTAAGTTAACAAACAAAATTATGAGGTCGTCTCAGAGTTCAACGAGTGCAAACTGCCACTGGAGGCTTTTCCACTAAATCCGTTAAATGCCTACGCCATTAAAAGTAGTCCTTATGTTTTTCAGGAATTTGTAAACTCTGCATGCAGGTTTATCTCCTGGGTATTTTAGCTCACATGCGCACAACTTGTTCAAAATGACTCTGATCAGTCTTCAAAGAAGTTGCAGACAACTTCAAATTGTTGAAAATTCTAAAATATCTTTCTCTTTAGGTAGAAAACAATGTGGAAAATGTGGGGTTAATTCCTTGGTTACTTTAACTTCGTTTCTTTATCATATTAACGTTTGACAAAGAAGATTACTGAACAAAACAATGCTCTGCTAGATTCCAGTACTTTTCAGTACTTTGATTTAAACTTTGAAATACCAACATTGGAGCGGTTAAGTGAAATACCTTTTAAAGCGGCTCTTGATTTTTCATAAAAATTTGATACAGGAAAATAAGTTATTAGTATTATTTTCACAACAAACATTCTTCTTTCGTGCTGAATCTATTTAATTGGTTAGAAATTTAATTTAATGTGATATTACCTATGCCCTACTTTAAAACGTCGGAATTTATCGGGTGATGTCGATAGTCTTCGGGTGATCTAGCGGCAACCAGTAATTGATACGTTATGAAAACTACAAATAAGGCAATTTGCGGTATGATCTACAGATGTCGTATTTATCCGGCGAATTCCGGTTCCATTCGAGTTGTACTTCGCAGACTTTTTGGCGTCTCGTGACAAATTTTTTGCTTCTTTTCTTTTTTTAAAGGTATGAACAGTCATTTTCATTAGAAAATCAGCTTTATCGCCTTTTAGCAAACATCTGAAAGCATTACAGTTAGAAATTTGAAAATTGAGAGCCAAAACTCATAATCTGTGCAAGAGCCGCTTTAAATGTATTCAACAAGATTACTTGAGAACCGCTTGCGATGCTTTTAGACAACAAATAGCCTAGCCTAGATAGATCAGAGGGTACACTATGTAACACTCTGGATACTTAATTTTGAGGTCGTAGGTTCGAACCGAGGCTTGGCCATCTTACCGGCATTTGACAAAAGTCATGCGTCATTTTCATCGCACCAATGGCCAAATGATAAGTAGTGCACTTGAATTTGCATTAGAAGCTCGAAAAGGACGTTGTGATTGTTCTTGTGTAAGGAACGACAGAAGGCAATTGTAAGGTGTCCTAGCCGACCCAAGATAATTTAACCCTTTCCTGTACAATCCCTTGTTTTTACGTCCATGTGGTCTTGTACTTGCAAAAACATTGTGGGAAAAAAGAAATTGCTTGTAACAGGCAATTTCTTCTTTTCCCACAATATTTTCTAACCTGTAGGCTAATTAGTTTTAAATTGCACCAACTTTAAATTGTCTTCTGCAACTTCTTTCAAATTGGACCAGTCTAAATTTTTCAAAAACAGGAAAGGGTTAAATACTGTTGAAAGTGGCATAAACGAGAGAGTTGAGGCGTTTACTCACAATTTCTCGCTATTGACACCCACCCCCGAACAAAAACAACAACAAACAACAACAACACAGACAAAAGAAAAAAAAAACTCTGCAAAACAATCCGGGAAATGGAAAAAAAATACTTGAATTTACTCGAAAAGATGAAGACTTAGAATTTAACCAAATTTAAATCATCGTCTGGCACTTCTTTGAATTTTGACAAGTCTAGAATTTGTCGCCTTGTATTGGGTTAAAGAACCGTCTAAAATCCAAGCCAAGTACCTCCTAAATTTCAACAAGTTGAATTTATCCCCTCAAGTCGGAAGAATGCACAAAGTGAAGTCTTCATGCAATCATTTCACAGATTTGTCCCGTCTGTATCCCAGAGGATAAGATGACATTTCTGTTGATCCGTTTAAAATAAAGCCGCCGTGACAGATGTTTAAGACGTGAAACGTTTTCAAATTAAGTTTCAGACTTTAAAATTTCGGATTTTCTTAAGATTCAGACAAATAAAGCACTCAATTAAGGTGTTATCGAAGGCTTTAGTGCAAATTATTTCCAAGGACTTAGACCTCAATTTTAAATGCATCATAGACATTTATTGCTTTTTAGTTTCCATTTTATTTGTAAATTGCAATATCAAAAGTTATTAACCCATTTCCACTCAATGACGTTTTAGACGCACATAAGAAATAAAAAAAAAACTTTAGAAAACATTGTGGATAACGAAGAAATTGATTGTTACAAGCAATTTTTTCATTATACACATTGTTTTCTACCCGATGGTAAAAGAAATCCAAAATTTCATAAGCTTTAAATTTTCGTTTTTACAACTCCTTTTAAGTTGGATCAGTCTTAAGTTATGCCATCTGGTAATTGGTTAAATACCTGTAGGCCTAATTTGTCAACTACATGTATCTCGCGAGATGCAAAAAATGTTGATTGTTCATATAACAGATCAACTGTTTGCAAAAGATGATTATTCAACTTGTATCACGAGCGACTAATTCTAATCGCCGTAGTTACTTTCGACTTGCGTTCTCATGACATTTCAACCAATACTGCATGAAAGTAAAGTGTCTGCCTCGATGACTGAGTGTATTTGTGCTTGAGTCGTTATCTAATGATCGCGAGTTTGAACCCTGCCGTCACTGTTGTGCGTTCATGGACAAGGCTCTTAATAACCAGCCCCAGTCTTTCCAGATGTAAAATTCCCATTTATTACCATTATATGTCGACTAATATTCGATCCTATATTAGTCGAGTTGATAAAGTGGACGCGCTGCGGATAGAGTGTCCTTCACCGCGACAGTGTCTTTTTATATATAAAAGATCTGTTTCATATCTTTTCCATACATAGTGTAAGATTTTGATAGAGATTATTTTTAAGAAAACTTAGTACGATAGCGCTTTGCATTTTCGAGTTTGCAATATTTGTGTGTTCGCGTCCTTTTTAAGATTTATTCGTCAAAAATGCATGAAAAAGAATAAAAAAAGGTGAATCTGATGAATAAATGATTGCATTAGTAAACGTCTCCCAATAGCATAGGAATGGGGTTTTTTGGTCAATCCGTTGAAATGGAAGGGGATTGTCCAGCAAAATTATCTAGGTACACCTGAAATTATGGTTCAGATTATATTGGTTGGATCGAACCCGCTGATGAAAACGAGTCTAAATCATAATGGTACAATACAGATGAACTAAAAATTGGAAACATTGATTTAGAGGGGAAACGTTATACTAAACTTGCTAAAATCAGTTGGATAGAAAATATTCAATTGAACTATATATTAAGTCTTAAAATTTTATGAATAAATTTACAAGTAAATCCTATTCAACAAAAATGAAAACTCCCACTGGATTCGAACAAATGGCAATGAAAAAAAAAAAGAAAAAAGAAAAACACAAACACATAAACACACACAAAAAGCATATATGGCTGTAGGGAGAACACCAGTGTTTCGACTGCTCCATAGTATCGAAGTAGTTATGTCAAAATACTATAACAATATAAAAACCAGTTACTGCACGGTTAGTCGGTATCTATAGACAAATTCTGTCAAAATTATAGAGAAGTCCGAGTCAATGTCAATATTATTACAGGTATAGACAAAATAACCAGTCGACCAAAGAAATCATTAATTCAGACTGGAAGTTCACTTTGAACTCCAACATTGGCCGCCATTTGGTGAATCATTTTTGTCGGTTTGGCGACTAAAACGTCGTTACTACAGCTTATTCAAGCTGTATTTACGACGTTTAGGTCGCCAACCAATATTCTTATTTGTAACATGCTACTTGCCATTCATTTTGAAAAGTAACGCCATGAAAATCGAAGTGGTACTTCCTGTCGGAGTCAATGGGCGGGGCCAAAGAAGTCGGTGTGCGGGGCCAGCGATTGGTCAATAATCAGAATGGTTTTGTGTGATACAACAGCCTTGATAGCTACAAGGATTTGTAAGCTTTTCACATTGCTTTGTTAACTATGTCTAGCATGGTGGATTTAGAATACTATTTGTCTAGAAAAATGGAAAACTCAGGAAATCCCGAAATGTATTTCAGTTTCATGCGGGCTACTACGATAAAAATGCATCTTGATTTTTCATCGATAAAACTAAAGTCCAACCCGTAATAAGGCAGCCTAGAGGACTGTCAAAGAACTGCTTACTTAATATAGTTAAACTTCAATTAAAGTGATTTATATAGATGAACTTCTATTACAGTGCTTCAGTCGGGAGCTCAATGAATGCTTTCTGAATTCAATTTACTTGCTAAATACCTGTAGTCGCTTTGACCCCTTCCTGTACAATCCCTTGTTTTCACGCCCCTGTGAATTTATACTTGAGAAAATATCGTGGGAAAAGGAAGCAAAAGATTGTCACAAGCATTTTTTTCTTTTCCCACAATATTTTCTAACTTGTAGGTTCGTTAGTTTTCAAATTGCACTCACCCTTTATTGTTGTCTGCAACTTCAAATTGGACTGATCTAAAATTTTGAAAAACTGGAAAGGTTTAATATGTTTTATGTGCCCGCTTTGACCCCTTCCTGTACAATCCCTTGTTTTCACGCCCCTGTGAATTTATACTTGAGAAAATATCGTGGGAAAAGGAAGCAAAAGATTGTCACAAGCATTTTTTTCTTTTCCCACAATATTTTCTAACTTGTAGGTTCGTTAGTTTTCAAATTGCACTCACCCTTTATTGTTGTCTGCAACTTCAAATTGGACTGATCTAAAATTTTGAAAAACTGGAAAGGTTTAATATGTTTTATGTGCCCGCTTTGATAGGTTTTACTGTGCATAGCTTGTGTTCAGTGACCGCTAATGGAATTACGATTTTGTACACAGAAGGTGTTTAAACAACTTATTTCGTCTCCCGTGCGCTGACAAACATCATTTTCAGACAAGCTATCTCCAATGGTCTGATCTTGTGTCCATTTATAAAATTTCACTTTTAAAATATACTCGCCTCGTCGAGTCGCTCCCTATAATACAGCATTTAAATTTGTATGTAAACAAACAAACATACAACAACAAGCAAAATACGCACGTCCATGCAATTGATATATAAAAATCAGCCTAGTGAGTATTTAAAAAAACAAGCGTGATTTGTTGGTTTACTTCAGAAAGGGTGGCTTCAACAAATACTCACTAAGAAGAAAATATGACATAATTATATCACATCCTCTATTAAAATGAGGTAAGCCTCGCCAAAAATTATTTCGGTAAACCTAATTTTTGAGACATTGGAAAAAGTATATGGCGAAGGTTTCCCTTGGTTGAAACACTGTATAAATAAGTTAGGCTTATTACTTTTAGCTTACGACACCAGGCTTGATATTTTCTGAGGATATTTGACGATGCTTAACGAAATCAAAACACTGAAAAGTACTGTAAACTAGCAAAGCTTTGTTTTGTTCTGTAATCTTCTTTGTCAAACGTTATCATGATATAGAAACGAGGTTAAAGTAACCAAAGCGTTAATCAATTACCACACAACACAACCCCCCCCCTTTTACGCCCATCTAAAAAAATAACTGAGGAAAACAATGTGGAAATGAAGAAATTGCTTATTACAAGCAATTTCTTCATTTTCCACATTGTTTTCTACCTAAAGAGATAACTATTGTAGAATTTACAACAATTTGAGATTGTCACCTGCAATTTCTTTGAAGACTCTCATCAGAATCATTTTGAACACGATGCGCTCAAGTGAGCTAAAAATACCCAGGAGGTGAACTTGCATGCAGAGTTTTCAATATTCCTGAAATACATGAGAACTACTTTTTATGGCGGAGGCATTTAACGGACTTAGTGGTTAAGCCTCCATTGGCAGTTTGTACTCGTTGAACTTTGAGACGACCTCAAAATTTTGTCTGTTAACTTAAGCTATCAAAGCTGACGCTTTGCTAGCTAAAAATGATTATGCTTGGAATTAACGGAATGATAACAGCTTTTCTTGCCACATTCCAAATTCAGCATAGTCCAAGAATTTATAGACCAAAATTTAGATAGGATTTGATTTGGAAAATAACCTTTGGTTGGCTAGAAAATATGTGAAAAAAAAGGAGAAACTTCTTGTCACTAGCGATTACTTCTTTTTCTATACAACATTTTTTCATTTATAAAAAAAAACCAAGGGACGTAAAATCCTGGGATTATACAGGAAATGTATCTAATAAAAGGCTTTAGTGAATGAATAAACATGTGTAGTAAATATTCCAATAAAGGGCTTTAGTGAATGAATTTGCATGTATAGTAAATATTCTAATAAAGGGCTTTGGTTAATGAATTTGTATGTATAGTAAAAAAATATTTCATGGCTATTCAATCTAAACAAAAATGGGTTTAAGGCGCAAATGATCCAGTAAAATCGTCTAGACACAACTCTTGGTAATCCTTGCTTGTTAGAACTTTATTGACAAATCCGTGTTATTTACTTTATGAATCCTCTATACAAAGATTAAGGTACGCCTTAAAAAAGTTTTCAGATGATCTTTTCAGTTTGTAGCTTATCTATAAGTCAAAGGAATGAATGTCCCTAGAATGGACTGTTCTCAGATGAATATGTTTTCACCCTAGGTGACCTTCTAAGACAAACATTGTGTTAAAACGAATAATCCATAGAGTGCACACAATGGTTTTCTAGGAATTAACCTAGTGATCTAGTTTTAACTCATCAAATGACCTTATCCAAAGCCTAATTGATTGGCGCCTTCATCGTTCATCAATGGTTCCTAGTTTTGAAAATCTAGTAGGATATTACTAGGTTAGAAGTAGTGCCCAGTTAGGTTCGATTTTTTACTTCTCAAAACCTGCCTTCCCCGAACAAGTGGACATTTTGAAAATGGCGTTATACGAGGATTATATGACATTCATAGAAAGAGTAAAGGTTCCTCTTAAATACTAAAACACCTATATCCCACTCCGCGTAGATGCGGTTACTGTTTCAATAACGCGCAATCTTTCAATTATATATTGAGTAATTTGCCTTCTATTTCTTGAACTTGAAATACCAGCTGTATACAAAGGTGTATTTAGCTATGCAATTATGTATATTCAAATAAGTTCCTTTGATGTTTATCATTATTTTGAATTAACGCTTTTAACCAATTACCAAATGGCAAATTTTTGTCCGAATAGACAGAAGTCACAGACGACAATTCAAATCGCTTTAAATCGAAAACTAAGGCCTAGATGGGATAGAAACCATTGTGTAAAAAGCAATTTCTCCTTTTCCAACAATGTTTTCTTTATAGCAGTGCTTCAGGGGCGCAAAAACGTAGTTGTGTAGGAATGGGTTAAGCAACTTTTGGGTAGCAGAAGGGTTTAAATGATATACAGAATATCTCATTTGTTTCTTATTAGTAATAATTCTAGATAATTTAATTGTTAGTTTCGTCTATCAAAAACGAGCGATCTGATTGGTTGAAAAATTCAAATTTATACCTCCATGAACAAAATTTTGAGCACGCAGCCATTTTATATGCTTCCGCACAAAATAGTTTCATACAAAAGGTATCAAAATTTGTAAAGTTGTTGCATTTTTCGCTCGATCTTATTAAATTATAAGAAATGAAGAGAATAATTTTTGTTTTCATGGAGGTATGAACCGAAAAACCTAATCACTCTTATGTAGGAATCCGTTTCGCGTATTCATACTATGTGATTAGTTTTTTCGGTTCATACCTCCATGAAAACAAAAAAATTCTCTTCATCTCTTAAATGAATATTGCTAATCTAATATTATCCAAATTTCTTAAATGATATCTTTATTGAATGTGGACTGCCGTCGAAAACCGATCATTTCGGAAAATTAAAAATATATCATTTTTTCTGCAAGCTAGTTAGACTGCGATCAATTGAATTTTGTTTAAAGTCACTTTCAGTAGTATTTCAGTAAAGCCACGTTTTACAAATGTGTTGATAATTTTAAACCTGACTGGGATAACAGCACAAGTCTAGGAAAGGATGTAATGGTGGTACTGGTGCGAGATAAATCAGGAATCCATTGTTAAGTGCTCAAACCGCCGCGATATGACAGTAAAATTGTTAAAACCCAGGACATGTAGACATATAAAAGCACCAAAACATTTGAGCAATTAGCAACTCAGACAAGGGAGAAATGTGCGAATGGCTTTGTATACAATCATTGGACCAGAGCAAAGGAGATTTACAAATATTTTAACTTCTATAGTGATATTTGTTTTTCCACAGCAAAAACAGTTTTTATGTTGTGCAAGTTGTCGGTTTTCGTAACAAATTCAGATGTTCATCACCACTTGAACAAAGATTAAAGGTGATCTAGAAAGTGCATCTGGGCACATTCAAGTTTACACCACTTGATAAGCAGTTGTACGATTAAGACTTTTTACCTTAATTCTGAAAATGAAAATGTATTAAAACCGTTATATTAACTTCATCATTTCAAGATTATTTCCATCACAAAAATATCAATTATGATCCCTTCTTCATATTAAATCTTTTCAAAAGATCTCAGTTCAACGATCCAAACGTAAATGAATAGGATGTAAGTCAGTTAAGAGATAATATAGAACCATATTAAAAGTTCAGAATTTTTATTATGTTGATTCTATAAGAACAGTATTATTACAAGAGCATCCCTTACTTTTTATTTTCTATTGCCTTACGAAAAGTTTGAGTAATTCCTTGGTATGTACGATTTCTTCTCAACAATAAACGAAATAGATTATTGCAGAATATTATGCCTTGGCTTACGCTGAATTACACGGAAATGCTTACAGCTACTAATGCTTTAGACTTTTATAACAAAGTAGAAAGCCCTAGATCATTGATAGAGATTATCTAAAAAGAAATTGTTGTTATGTGAACCAGCCGCCGCAATACTGCAATACTGTTAAAAGTGATGTTAAACTCCATTCAAACAAACAAACCATTATATCCAGAGAAATAAGTCCAGAACTTATGATTTGAATTACAGTGGTATTGCATTATAGACTTAATAGCATAATTTCGATATATTCATTTCATTAACACTCGCTATTTAAAAGCGATAGTTAGAAAAGAAGAAACTACTCTCTGCCTACGTTCTCAATATGATGCATCCCTATAACCGTATTTTAATTACTTCTGTAAACTCTCTTTTAGGAAAATTTAAAAGATGTTGCTAACGCAATTTGTTACCAGAAAGAAAAAATGGAAAAATAGTTTTGAACGCATCACATTGTTCCTTTTATGTTGTCTTTTTCTTCTATTGTTCATCTTATCTTCTTTTAAGTTATTTCGATTTTGTTTGACATAGATGTTTTTTTTCATGCTTTAGAAATGGATCAAGTTTCTCATTAAAATTACCTTTTTACTTTTATTGTTTAAAATCTTGTTCTATATCTTGTATCATTTGGTTTAGGAGATTTTTTTTTCAAACATTGCAACTTCCTTAAAGACAACAATAGCATATGGAGAGCCTGATATTTACAGTCAAATATCCCATCACTTTGCTTAAAATGTATTAATTTCCATATTTTGTTAGAAATTACTAATCATATCAGACTACATTAAGTTGTCGTATGTACAGCTTTTATGCTGAAGTTATACCATTAAATCATTTTTCCATCCTGTTGATAATTACCAGGCGTATTTGTGTTGGGAGACGACAGATTGGATCGCCGAAAGGCTTTGTAAGTTGTAGACAATATCTCGGTAATTTTGCATTGCGTCATTTGGCCCTGGTATTTGTCTGGAAAATAGTGGAATAAACAGCTACTGAAATTATTCAAATCGATCCCGCGTTTCAGATCTTATCAGGGGGCGCCTTCAATTTGGATTTTGTACATTGCTCATGCGTAAGCGATGATACTGTAGTACGAATGTAAAAAGGCTAACATTGAGCAGTTACATTTTTTGTACACACATACTAAAATGATCTTTCATTTAACCCATTCCTGGTTTTTTAATTTTAGACTGGTCCAAATTCAAAGGTTTTGCAGACGAAAATTCAAAGTTGATTTTATTTGAAAAATAACCATTTACTAGGTAAGAGAAAAATGTGGAAAATGTGTAATTGCTTGTTACAAGCAATTTCTTCTTTTTCCATAATGTTTTCTGAATTAAAAAATCACAGGAACTTAAAAACCAGGGATTAACCAGGAGAACGTTAAATAATATCAACTGCCTGGTAATTAATCAGTTGCCTACGTTGCCTTCACACTATTTTCACTTTTGATGATTCATTGTTATTTTGCACAGTTGATAACTTAACGAAATTACGCACACCCAATCAAAAATAATTCTAACCACTCATTCACCTTTCCTTTCATAATGTTCAAGTTATTGACTTTGAACGTTCTAAACATTCGATAAATTTATTCAAGTTACGCAAAACATTCCACGAATTCATCGGCTTACATTAATTTAGACGTACCTATTTGGTCCAATAAATTAAACAAATCTGTTTAAAATTCAAAAGACCCATGTCTATAAAGTCATGCAATTATATATCATCTATGTCATTAAAAACTCGTTTAAAACTCGTTCACTCCACGCATTCCACCCCTTATTTATTTATTTTATCACTTCTGCAATCTTTGTAACTGCAATGGGAAAAAATGATCTGATACAAAAGTTGGCGGGTATTCAAGCCCAACAAGGCACGGGAAGTGGTCAAATTCGCTAAAATTCTAGAAAAAGGTAACTCGGTCAGACCACAATCCGATATTGCACAACACGCATCGTTTTCTCATTAAAAGTTATTCGTCATTTTCAAAATAAGTAAGTAAATAAATAGATAATAACAAAAGAGAAAAAAATGTAAACGAATGAATAAAGCTTGGAATAAGATTTACGAACTCTGATTAGCATTCATTGTTGTGCAATACTTACGTTTTGCTGAATAAAGACGTATTCGGCAGGATAATAGATGTGATGAGCTTAACAAATAAACTGAATTCAAAACAACTGCTATGTACATCATATTTGTCAAAGCTAATTTACAACACAAACCATTTTTAGATCATAACATATAGCCTAGATGTTGCAAAATTTTTGTATGACAATGTGTGGTAACTGGCTACAAAATTGTTGAAATATGTACCTCGATTTTCATTTGGGATCCGGTCTGGCACATCCTATTTCACCCCCTACACAGAAAGAACGTAGGAAGTCTTTTTTTCTTGCGAAAAACCATGATGCCTAAAGGCTCCAAATCATGCATGTAACATGTTTTAATGTCCCTGGTCGAAATAGAAAGAATTTGCAGACGACAATAGTAAGTAAGTAAAATTTAGAATATATTTGTCTTTTGGGCAAGAAATCATTGTGGAAAAATGACGATTTTTTTGTCTACAATTTTCTTTATTTTCTAAAAGGATTTTCGAATCTTTTTACTTGGGGGCGTAAAAAAGAGGGCATGATTGGGAAAGGGTTAAAGAATACCTCCTAGGCTCCCAGTTGGCTCCGCTCGGATGCAACCTATTTTACATTAAAATCTTCGTAATGAGAAACCATACGGTCAAAATGTTCCAAATCTTGCATATATTTTCAACCCAAAGTTGTCTTCATGTGACCTACAGTATATTATCAGCTTTTTCGGATTCAATGCTGTGTCATGAAAAAAGGAGATTTATTGTCGAAATTCTGGTGTGCTGAACCACTCATATAATTCTTGGCTGAATTTGATGAAATGTTCACCAAATGTTTGTCTTAACGTACCGCATATTATCATTGTTTAGTGGTGATGATGTGATATTGAAAAAAGGAGACTTAGTGTCAAAAGTCTTGTATGCTCAACAACTCCTGCTATTTTTGATGGATTTTGATAAAGCCATTGAAAACCTGGTTTTGTGGCAATTTCATATCGTGTGAAAATAATGTCCTTTGGATCCCATATTGGACCCCCCTATCCGCCCTATTTGACATAAAAACAGATAAGTATATTTTAAAGAATCCTCTTGTGAAGCCAAGCACGTTTTGCACCACCTGATGACCATTTTTGGGGTTGTTAAAATACCTACCCATCCCTTTGTTTCAATTTGGCTTCGTCAGGGTACTGTAGGATGGAATCTTCACAAAAAAAATATTTCGACAAATTTCGTACTTGTACGCTGTTTTGGGGAAAGTATTATTCACGAGGAGACACACATGGGTGATTAAGGACCTTCATGCTCCTCTTGTTATTAACAGCGGCGATCAGTTAGGTGTAAGATTCATAGGAAACCAGAGGGTGGAAAAGAATATTTATATAAGTAAAACAAGTCATCGTTTCCCCATAAAGTTTGAATCAAATGCATCCAATAATTGATCATAAAATGAGCGGACAATAAAAAGTCAAACCGACCGACTGACTGACAAGATGAATCTTACAAACCCCCATAAAGAGAGATCTAAGGTTAGAGAAAAGTAGGCTATTACCAAACATTTCCTATACACAATTTCTGACTGCAGTCACATTTAGAGATAACCTAGAGATTTTCTGGTTAGAAAACACCGTGGAAATTGCTGAAATTGCTTGTTGCAAGCAATTTCTTTATTTTACACAACATTTTCAGAATCGTTTTTCTTGAGGGGCGTCAAAAAGCGGCAATGTGGCGGAATGGGTTAAAGGTTGGTATCGATGTCTCTTTTCATGTCACATATTTTAACTTTTTTTATCTCCCTCTCATATACTATTTGAAAACAATATTCTGAAAGGTAGTTTTGCAAAAATCAGAGTCCGCTAGGGTATTTCCCTAGTAACCTATGTAGGCTATTGATCTATTTTTAGATTAAGCCGAGACAGTTGCAAAGAAATGTGATGCGAATAACAGTTGGAATCTCGCATTTAGTTTGAATTACATCAAACAAACGTTATCGTTACGTCATCAGAAGCTATGTTCGCTAGCCGGTCTTTAATTCTATAAAGACGAGTAAAAACTGTCGTAAACGTGTCGTAGTTTGGCCATTCGATGTCGACAACCGAATTCGGTGATATCTGAAAATAACCTGGATTCCGCTGAACCTTTCCGATGTAACCACAAAAAGCCACTTTAAGCATATAAGATTATCGCGAAGACAATATCTGACTCAAATTTAAGTGTTTAGCGTCCGTTTGGGCGTATTTTAGGCAATAGATAAATTTTTCATAGATAGGTTGCAGAAACATCGATACCCCCCTGTAAAACCTGATCAGTGCATTCGGAAGATAACTTTCAAATTTATGACTTTGAAAACATTCAAATTTCCTCTAAACATAAATTTAACGAATACGTTAGAGAATAAACTATTTAGAATAATTAGCGACGGTAATTTCATTTCTTTTTAATCTCAATACAATAAACTACTCTAAATGTATACATATCGTTAAAAAAGAATAACCGCGGGTTTATTCTTTAAAAAATAATCTCATTATGGGCCAGGAACATCCCTACAGTCGAGTAAGTTTACACCGCCACGATATAACTGAAAGATTGTTGAAAGCGGCGTAAAACCCCATTCATACAAACAAACAAACAAAACAAACGAGTAAGTTTACAATTAAATCTTATTGCATTTGACTCAAATTCATTATGTAGTATATACGAGGGACGGTCAGAAAATATCCGGACTTTCATGCTCCCCTCTTTCCACGTGCAGCTATATACACATATTATATATTGGTGAAAATTACAGTTATTCACCAATAATGTGGTCAGTTTATTTCCAACGATAGTTGTGTTTACACAGTATTTGCACTCTGATATATGAAAGGTGTTTCGTCTATGATGGACTCTTTGTTAGAGGAACAACGCTCTGTAATTAAGTTTCTGGTTGCAAAATGGTGAAAAGCCCTGCCACATTTTTCAGCGGCATAGAAAAGATTTTATGATAAATGTGTATCACGTTCAACTTTCTAAAACAGGGTTTCTCAGTTTCGTGAAGGCGAACAAGTGTTTGTGACAGGGCTAGGACTGGGTTGCAAGCTGAGGCGGTGACCCCAACAATGGTAGCAAAGGTTATCAACTCTTACAAATGGCAATTGTTGTCTCACCCTCCTTATAGTCCAGACGTCGGCTCCTGTGACTTTTATTTGTTTTAAGCACTCAAAAAAAGAATAAATAAATAAATAAAGAAAAAGAAAAAGAAAATGCTTGCACGAAAGAAATATAAGACCAGGGCAGCTTTGATATCTGCTGTTGCACAGTACCTAAAATATAGGTCTACGCCATGTTTCACAGCGGGAATACAAAAGCTACCACGAAGATGGCAAGAAGTGCGTAGACGTAGGTGGAGAATATTTTGAAAAAGATTAAAAATATTTTTTTTAAAAAAGCTGAATGGTTTTCGAGAAGGGATTAAAAGTCCGGATATTTTCTGGTCGTCCCTCGTACGCTGACTCGAATACGTTCAGTTTTGGGTGCCATATTCAAGATTCATGAATCGGTAATTAGATTTCTGTATTGACATACGTACAAAGCATGCATATATAGTTTTCTATTTGAAAAAGTAGTTCAAGTGTTAACGCCTTCGTTCTTTTATAATTATGAAACGAATTCAACAGCTGATTGGTATCTGAACAATCTTTCCATAATTATATTTCTCTTATGCAAAAGCTGCAATTAACATTTACCAGAACGCAAATAAGCATGTGAAACATTAAATCTTTCGTTACATGAAATATTTCAACAGGGAAAAATGAATAGTTCCGGATAATAAAACGTGAAATTCGACCGAATTACTTACATCACTTTTAATCAAGAGATTGTTATTGCTTTCTTCTCTTAACCCTCTCCTGTTCAAGCCCTAGTTTTTACGTCCCTGTGAATAAATGATTAAGAAAACACTGTGGAAAAAGAAGAAATTGCTTGTGACAAGCAATTTCTTCCTTTTCCACAATGTTTTCTTCCCCACTGAAAAAGATTCTTGGGCAGTTGTCAGATGGTATCTTTCGCAACTTTAAGTATAGATATATTTAAAAAATCACGCGAACGAAGACCTCCCGGAAACTCCGTTAAAGAAATATTTGAAAAAGGAGATCGGATGCAGAAGTGGCCAACATAATGTACTATTTTGGGATTTGATAAAATGACCATTCTACATTCCGAACGTTTATTAAGATATTCAATTCCTTACTAACCTGAACCAAGAATGTTTCTATCTTGGTAGGAGGTATAGACTAAAATAAGCCTCCACATATATGCAGTCTAATCTTAGTCTACCCTACCTGAATGATAGAGTTATTTATTAGATCAGCAATTACAAGACATGCTGATCCATAGGACCTTTGATTGATTTTAGCCCTTTGGTTTTATATTGTACAAGAGTTTATTCAACATGACAAGGGGTAACGTACTTCCAAGAAAGTCCCTTTTCGCTTGACAGATTACAATTTATGATATCGCTATAACATAACTTGGTCTATTTAATAGACAAACTATCGGTTCTGGTTAAGCTGCGCAAAATATACAGTCGGGCCTTAACGCAGACAATAGATTGTAATTTCTATATGTATTAGGCAGTTTAGATAAAGGGCAAAAGTAACTTTTGCAATATATATATATATATATCTATCTCATATCTCATGCAGAGAATGGCACCATAATTTGTTGGTGTATTCTACGGCAACGAAACTGCTTAGTCATTGATATCTCTTTCTATCTGTGAAATATACGTTGACAAATCATTTTTAAACTTTCTTGTTGTTGTTGTGATTTTATGTATTTTTGTTTTGTTTTCCAAAATTTTAGACTTCTCCTAATGAAAGGAAGTTGCAGAAGACAATTTAGAGTGAGCAATTTGAACAGGACCATTCTAAGCGGTAGAAAGTATTACGAAAAAGAAGAAATTTCTTGTTCGGAATGTTTTCCAAAGTATAACATCACTGGGTTATCAAAATCAGGGATTAGGTAGGAAAGGTTTAGCAGATATTTTTACACAAGGTAAAACATTTAAACAAAACTGCATGTCGAAACAGGGTACAAGTGCAAACCAATTTATTCAAGGACGTATTTAATGGACCTTACAGTATTTCAGACGTTCCTCCAATTTTTAACCACCAGTAAAAATGTCGCTAGGAATCGACAAAAGACTGGCAAACCTGCCATAAAAGTTAAGTGATGCTTATGAAAGCCATCGTCGTGGGAAGAGAAATGCTCAGTTATGAAACAACATGTGTGTCAACAATAAACCTAGATGTAACTAATAACTCATAATTATTTTTATCGGATAAACCTATTTCCCGTGACATAATTCTATATTAATAACAGATGTTTAACATGCAAAAAATGTACAAAATATTTTTTAACCCATTACCAGATGGTGAAATTTTAGACTGGTCCAATTTTAAAGGAGTAGCAGCAGACAATTTAAAGTGGGTGAAAGTCTAGACTTTTTCAACTCCTAGGTAGAAAACTTTTTAGAAAATGGAGAAATTGCTAGTTACAAGCAATTTCTTCATTTTTACACAATCTTTTACCGATTGTTTTTCTTAAGGGGCGTCGAAAAGCGTCATTGTGTGGGAAAGGGTTAAACCGATTATCAGGTGACCCAAAGAAGAAGAAATAACAAACTAAATAATTAAGAAGGTGATATTTTAAAATGTGTTGTATTTTTGGTTAAAAAACATTATGGATAATAAAGAAATTGCTTGGAACAAGCTTTTTTTATTTCATATTCAACAACATTTTCAGAAGCTTTCTGTTCTTTGACCGATTTTCATTGAATTATTTTCTCGATGGCTTGATACTTGATAATTTCCCTGGTTAGGCTTGAATTGATTTTACCCCGTCAGTTTTTGCACTTTCAAGATTATCTATACAAGACACATGCCGTTGAAGAAGTCATTCAATTTGTCGTGGCATTCGACTTGAAATTTTATTATGATTTTTTATCGCTTTACAAAGAAGAGATAGTGCAATTTACCAAATACAGTGAGGATATGAGAATACAAGAGCGTGATGGTGAGAGTAAGAGATAATCGTCGTACTCTCGTGTTATTGTCGTCCGGATCTCGTATTCTCATGTTCCCACCATCGTACTATCAAGTCCTCGTATTTATACTGACTCTCGTTTTCTCGTCGTCATTCATGTTTAAGATCGATATATATCTCACTTCATGAACAACAAAAGCGATGTTTCACCAAATTCTCAGCCTTTTTGTAGACGTAGTTACGCAGTTTAAGTCGCAAAACCTATGCCGGCTATTGTTGGAGTTCAAAGTTCATTTTCGATCTAGATCAATGATTTGAATGGTTGAATGATATTTTGATTGACATCTGCGATTTGTCAATTGACGGATAGCCGTTGTCAATCAAAAACAAACAAACAAACAACAACAACAACAAAAATAGAATATAAAATAAAAAAAATAAATAAGTAAACAAACAGATATCAACGAAAACAATTGACCTAACACTTTATTTATTTGGACCAAAAGTAAACTGACATTTAAGAAAAACATTTCTGTTGGTTAGATAAAATGAACGTCGGAAGTAAAATTGTTCAAGCTATGGCCTTCAGGTCGCCAAACAATGATTTTCTTTTTTCGCTCACCTGAGCACAACCTGCTCAGGATTAGCTGTTGTGGTAATGCTGTGTCCGGCGTCCGGCATTCGTTGTCCGTCAACAATATGGGTGCACTCATTTTTTGCTCAAATGTGTTGATTGTTGGTCAGAATTTTTGTGTGAATGAAATTTCGGTCAATTTCGAAATTGGGTCATATGGGGTCAAAAACTAGGTCACGAGGTCAAATATTAGAAAAACCTTGAGTGCACTCAAGAGGCCCTTTTTTTGCTCAAATGGCTTGATTTTTTAGAACAATTGTCTCCATAAAAGCTCGGTCAACTTCGATATTGGGTAACATGGGGTTAAAAACTAGGTTACGAGGTCACATGTTAGACAAACCGTCTGTGCTCTCGAAGGGTCACATTTTTGTCGCGAATGTCTTGATTTTGGTCTGAATATTTGTATTCATAAAATCTGGGACAAGTTCGATATAGGGTCATATGGTGTCAAATACTTGTTCATTGTGTCAAATCTTAGAAAAAAATTCCCCTAGGGTCCACATTTCGGCTCAAATATTTTGATATTTGATATGAATGTTTGTCTCCATGATATCACAGTAAAGTTCGATAGTAGGTCACATTGGGTCAAAACTAGGTCACTAGCTTAAATCTTTCAAATCTCTTGTATGCACTCTAGAGGTCACATTTTAAACTGAATTATCTTGATATTCAGTCAGAATGTTCATCTCCATGAAATCTCAGCCAAGACTGATTGGGACACATGGGGGTCAAAAACTAGGTCACAAGGGTCAAATCTTCGAAAAACCTTTTGTGGACTCTAGAGGCCATATATTTCGCTGAATGTCTTGATGTTTAATTAGAATATTTGTCTGAATGATATCTTTGTCAAGATTAATATTGGGTCAGATAGGGTTAAAAATTCTCCACTAGATTGAATCTTAAAAACCTTGTGTGCACTCCATGGACCAGATTGAGGGCTCAAATGTCATAATATTCAGTCAGAATGTTTGTCTTCATAAAATCTTAGACAAGTTCGATATTGGGTCACATACGGCAAAAAACTAGGTCACTAGGTAAAATCTAAGAAAAACCTTTTGTGCATATTATTTGTACACTATTTTTGCATCAAATGTCTTAATATTTGTTTTTGTTTCTGAATTCTTATAGAAGATATTGCTCTCAGGTGACTTTTGAGCGAAATAGGTCACTGGTGCTTTGATCACTTCTGCAGTCATCGACTCGGGTGAGCGCTTTAGGGCCAATGGTCCTATTCTTTGTTTAATGTTGCTTTTCATTTATATAAAAAAGGTGATCTTAAACGTGATCCTTGATATGTCAGTCAAACTAGTTTGTTGTGCTAAGAGTCCCCATGTATCTATATAGTGTATAGATAAACAACAATATGTAGGAAGTAACTGTACTTTGTGGCTCAATGAGCAAAGAAATAATTATTTGAATCGATAGCGGCTAAATTTCTCTACAGCACTGTTGTTCATTTTTTCTATCGTTGTGCGACCCGATTTTCCAACAGCTTTTCAAGATGCAGCTACGACGTACAGGTCAACCATCAACTTCTAATTTTTACATATTGCCTCGTTGAGATGCATTCGACCCTGATATTGTAAACTAGAGTTGTAATGTATCTGTGACCAACTGTCTTCTTGGTGGTTTGTACAGGTATCCCTGTACTAGCGATACGTCGATATGGTTGCCATGAGTTCGACCCGGCTTTATACTTTACGCCGTATCAAAAGATTTGTCGATTTCGTTATTTGTCCGTCATTTAAGGGCGAAAGAGGAAACATGTGACAACATTGAATGTAAATGTTGTATTGATGTAACAAAACGATAGAAGCGATGGTTAGGAACACGAGACAGTGAATAACGTAACTAACTGAACTATTGTTTTAAAGACTGAAGAGAAATCAATCAACAAAATTAAGCTGAAAAAATAGGCAAAGAGGATTTCGCTTGTCAGCACCCAAGTTCCATGACTACAGCTTTGGTAATTCTGCGGAAACTTCTTTTTAGCATCTTTCTGCTTTGTAAAATGTTAGACCTGTCTGAATTCAAAGATTTTGCAGACGGCAATTAAAAATTGTTTTAATTTGAATAATACAGTAGGGTAGACAATATCGTAAAAAAGAAGAAACTGCTTGTTACAAGCGATTTCTTCATTTTAAAATCACAGGGCTGTAAAAACTGCGGATTGAACGGGAAAGGGTTAAAAGATTAAAAATATAGATAAACAGCCATCACTGAATTAAGTTTGAGGATAAGAATTCTTTCTATTGCAAATGTATGCAAAACAACGATGAAAAATATAACTTTATTTAACGTGGTGTTATATTTCCCAAGAGATTTAGTTCGCCCTATGTTCGCAGCTTCTAATAATTATTCGTCTGGCACATATTTCAATTTTAATATCAACAAGAAAAAAATCATCTACCTTCTTTAAGAAAACATATTATCAAACAATCAAATAGGTTCCCGATGTAGGTCTAACTGATTGATCATAGATGCAAATCAATAAAATCTACAAATAAAGTTTATGAAACCCTAGGTCAAAGATGATAATTAAAACCATGTCTTCCCTCTAAGTCCAAGTCTAAAATCATATATAAACTAACGTCATTTTTTACAATTTAAGAAATATCAAGGTCATCAAGTCTAGAGTATGTAAACAAATGAGTCACGTGACAAAAGAGTTCTCTCATATTGGGGTTATCTTTATAGCCTATGTAGCATGTGTCCGCTTGGCGAGATCGTAAGAGTGAATATTTTCGAAACCCTCCGTATTTTTTTTAATCTACCATTCAGTTATCTTACGGACTACTGTTAAATCCCGTAGTATTTTTATACCGCATCATTTTCTAAGTACATTATAATCATTTGTTTTTCACCCTTTTTTAAAGCCGAAATGCAACTGCCTGTCTAATTTTTCAGTGACGACCAATTACAGTGCACACCAAGGCGTGACTACCCGTGCTCTAAGACCATATCTAATTTTTAGTCTACAAACTAAGTTTTGGCTGTCAAGACTTTAAATGAAGCCATCCTTTGTGGTAGAAAATGTTGAAGGAGGAATTGATTGTCACAAGCAGTTTCTTCTTTTTCCACAATGTTTTCTCAACTATCAAATCACAGCAACGTAAACTTTCAGGCTTAAAAGGAAGGGGTTAATCGATTACACGATACAGACCACAATGTTTAGTCGATACTATATTACGAATCTGTGTCTTTCGGGGTAAAATAATTTGAGAAAAAAAAAAAAAAAAAAAAACAATTACTAGTAACAAAGAAACTGTAATTTGTTACAAGCAACTTCTACGTTTCCATCCATGGTTTCTCATTCTTTTTTTCGGAATGGGTTCGTAAAAAGCGAGATCTACGCTTGTTGGTTGCGCTTAGAAACACCTGATACCTGTCGCAGATGAAAACATTATTTTTGCTTTTATGTCTAATAATTTCAAGGCCTTTCATGTCATATTTTCCGAAAAAAATATCATTGTTCGTCATTTTATTGTTAATGAAATATTCATGAAAAACACATTTCGCCCTCTGTCAATCCTAGAATATCCAAAATAGTGTCAATAAAAGTCAATTTACATGATCATCGGGCGCCTTGAGATTTCTTATTTGTTGTTTTCGCTTGAGCTTTTAATAAACTATAATGAACCCACTCAGAAATTAAAGTATCCTAATTGTATCTGTCAAAATCGTGTCTGCGTTGGCTTCCTAACTTATCCGGCAATTTCAAAATTGCACAAAATCAATCTGTGCATGCGCACAGTCTGATCAAAGTCTTCACTGTTGTGAATCTAGTAGGATCTTACTAAGTTAAGGAAAAGTAGTACCCATTTAAACTCAATTATCAGTTTTTTTTACCGATCACCGGACAGCAAAATTGTAGACTGGTCCAAATTGAAAGGAGTTGTAGATGATATGTTTACTTTAAGAAATTTTAGATTTTTTTTCAACTTTTTGGATAGAATACATTGTGTAAGATGAATAAATTGCTTGTCGCAAGCAAATTCTTCATTTCACACAATGTTTTCCAGTTGCCTTTCTTGACGGGCGTTCAACAGCGTCACTGTGTGGGAATAGGTTGAAGCCTCGTTCCCGTAAACTAGATGTTTTGAGATAATACAATACATTCATTCATTGTGTAAAAGAAAATTGTAATTAAACCAAGTACTAAAATCAGGCTATATCTATACTCCAAGCAGGGTTGCCGTCTGTTACTCTCATTATATATCTCTTATTTAATGATGATTTTTGTTGTTGTTGTTGTTGCTTCGAGAGAAATAAAACATTCCGGACTAAAACAATATGATTCGAGATCATTACATGTGCGTTAAAGCTTAATAATTTACTTTCAAACCACCGAAATACTTCTGCTATAAAACCATTTGAATTGCAAGCGGAAAACTACTCAAATTGCCAGTTTTTGAATTGAAATCATGCAGTTGCGGTATATGACAAAAGCATGACCTTTTTTGCGGTCTATCACTGAACCCAATACAGAGGTAAAGGGGGTGGATCAGAACAGAAGAGAGTGGCGCCGGCCTTGTACAAAATATGGATTGAGGAAGTTACGGCCCTTCGGAACGCTACAGCTAACTTTGCTTCGCAGATTTGTGATTCGCCTCGCTTACCTATTGTGGGATTCAAAAGTTACTGTATGCCGCGAAGATGATTAACCATAAAACAAATAGACATGCAGACAAAATTTCAGTATAGTGTACGAATGTTCAGAGATTTAAAGATTTTTTACCATAATTAATAAGCCTTTTTAAAGCCATATCTCCCCCCCCCAAAAAATACACAACAAAAGAAATAAGAAAAGCATACTCGATGTCTAAGAGCATAAACTAATATGACGATTAAACTTATAAGATCATAATAGTGCTACGCAGTAAGTACACAATTCACGAAAGAAGTTTCGATATTTCAAATTGTATAAAAGCGTGGGGGGTCTTATTCAAAAATTCTTGAGAAAGCAAGTATAGCTTTATTCTTGTATTAAGTTTCAATGAAAATTTTATAGAAACTTTAAACGAATACCATCTTTTGCATACCCCCATGTTGTCCCTTTCAAGGTAAATCAAACGAAAATAATGTATGCAAATCCGTCACCCAATTCGACCTTGAGAAAGAAGGGGGCAAAAGAAATTCTCCTGCTAGTCCTATTTCTCCTGAATTTCAATACAGATTTGGATGGGATGTTATAGCTTGTTATTGGTCATAATGTCACTTTGTGTGTATTGAATGGGTCTTATAGATATATTGAATTATGCAGGAAAAAGGTCTTGTGAATTTTATCTTTCGAAATTTATCGATGGAATCTTACCGTATTTTCTATATATAGTTGAAATTGCAGACATGTGACGTCATATATTGTAAGAACGGCACTCTTGTTACCAATATAAGAGTAATATTATTTGGAAAAAAACTTCTTCTTTAATGCTATCCGGTAGATTATCGACATCGGTAAATTATGACTCGATATTTTCACCGAAAGACGGTTATATTATTATCTTATTATTTTGGTACATTAAGCCCTGTTTTCGCTCAATGCACCAAAGAAGCTAGTGAGGTAATCAGGTTGTCATTTAATTCACGTGCGAGCTGACTCGCTTTAAGAAATTCCCCGCAAGAGATCATATTTAGTCTATTTTTTTCATTAATCTTTAATCAACTAAAGCATGATGTATAGCTTTTGTTGTTCACTCAATGAAAGATTAATCGATCGCACATGTGGTTATTTCACACTCAAAATGTCATAATTCACCGATCGTTGGTCCATCCCATTGACTCCGCTTGCCAAGCTAACTGACTTAAACAGGAAATTCAAATTCAAATTCAATATTTTTTTTTTCAAAATTTATGGCCAGTAGCATATATGAAAATGTAGGATATCGACCTAAACTTCGTAATTACAGGTTAAAAAAGCTGCAGTTACGACGCTTAAGTCGCCTAACCTACAAAAATGCTTCACGTAAATGTCGGCCAATGTCGGAGTTCAAATTCCTTTCCGGTTTAAATGAATTATTTTGATGTCCGATTGATTCTTTGATTGCTCAGCGATTGCTCAATAGCCGAGCGTATAAGCCATTCACTTTCGATGCTTTTGTTCTATGCAAATGTTACATTTTGAAGGGCGATAAGAAAGAGGATTCCTTAATGTGCTTTAATTTTATAGACCGTCTGTCTTGACTTGGAATAAACCTACGACACCTTTATTGTTTCACGAAGACCATACATATCCCTGTCATCTATTTCAAACTTCATCTGCTTTCAATCTTTAGTTGCATCAAACATGCGTTTTTATCAGCGCCAGTTGACAGAACAATTAATAACCGACATTTAGCTCAACACGCGCATTGTTGAGCTGGCTCGATATTCAAGCTCAACATCCAGCTCAACAACAAACATGGCAAAAAATCTCCTTGTTCACCTGGCTAGACAATCCATCTCAACATCGAGCTCAACAACAAATAAGACAAGATGGATTCCTTGTTGAGCTGGCTCGACATTCCAGCTCAAAATCAAGCTGAACAACAAACATGATTTAATCTTTCCTTGTTGAGTTGGAATGTCGAGCCAGCTCAACAAGGAGAGATTTTGTCATGTTTGTTGCTGAGCTTGATGTTGAGCTAGAATGTCGAGCCAGCACAACAAGGAGATACTTTATTATTTGTTCTTGAGCTGGATGTTAAGCTGGAATGACGAGCAAACTCAACAAGGAGAAATCGTGTTTTGTTTGTTGTTGAGTTGGATGTTGAGCTAGAATGTCGGGTCAGCTCAAAAATCAGAGTTTTTGTTACTTTTGTTGTTAGGCTGGATGTTAACCTGGGTTGTCGAGCAAACTCCACAAGGAGAAATTTTGACATGTTTGTTGTTGAACTAGATGTTGTGCTAGAATGTCATCGATGAAATCCGTGTAACGAGCGGTATAACCATAGTAAACGTCCTGAAAATAATCTTAAAAGTTTGGCTTTTTTTGTTCATTTATGTAACCCTTTATACGAAAGGATTCTGTCAAAATATTTATAACATATAATGAGTCAAAGATTTAACTATGAATGCATCCCCATTTCGAAAAACATTAGCCCCAACTTCAGCTAGTGTGCTTTTTTGTAATTCTAAATATCTTAAACTAGAAGTTTAAATAGATATGATAATCGGCATTACGCTTAACAGACGCCTTGTTCAGCTGGCTCGACATTCAAGCTCAACATCCAACTCAACAACAAACATGATAAAATCTCTCTTGGCTGAGAAAAAAGACAAGATGGATTCCTTGTTGTTTCCTTGTTGAGCTGGCGGTTCCTTAAAACAAGGTTAGGTTAATATGTTTCATTCAAGAGATTAGAAATTAGTGGGTTTTTTTTTTTTGTTTCTTTTTATCTATCCTCATTTTGTAATCCCGGGATCGAGAAATTCTACAAAAACGTGCGCTAATATAACGTCACGATTAAGTCATTTAAAGATGATGGACAATGCTGACTGATCCCTTTATAAAACATAGTACCTATTGATATTTGGCCCATTTCCCTTGTGTCACAAATTATGGTTTTGAACCTTACCTATCTTAAAGATGAAACACATTAATTCTCAAACTTGTAAAAGTTCCAGAAACGAATTACTTAGTTTATATATATTTAACTGTCATTTGTCATCATACATATAGATACTATACTATTGTAAACAAATTCCATGCATTTTGGATTGGCTGTGTTCCCTTAAAACCATTCCCACACGACAGAATTTAGACTGGTCAAAATTGAAAGACGTTGCAGACGATAATTTCAAGTTGGTGAAATTTAAAAGATATTTGTCTTTTCGGGTAGAATGCATTCTGGACATTGAAGACATTGCTAGCCACAAGCAATTTCTTCACTGCCAACAATGTTTTCTAAAGCAGTTTTGTTGATGTGCGCAGAAAAGTGGAATTTTGTGTTGACGGGTTAAAGTACACAAAAATCTGCATGTTGAAGTACTACAATTTATGTTCCGGCTATAGAAACTGGTATTTGACTGGCAAATTTTATCGTGGTAAAGTTAGTCGAACACGATTAACGATCTAAAACGTTGGTTTGAAGAAAAAGATGTTTGTTTATTGAGACAGAAGATCTCAGTGTCAGTCAGGTAACAAATAATAATAACTTATAAAATGTAGTCGCTGCAGAAATACTTTAATATTCCAACCTTTAAGATTCTTTAATGAAAATTTGTACAGTTCTAAATACGCCAAAATTTACGTTGTCGAGCTAAATAATAGAAGATAGTGAAAACGACGCATTGCTTGAAATATTTTTGTAAGCGATTAGTACACCGCAAAAAATGATACTCAGGATAAGGTCAACAACTGCATGTTTATTATGCTAATTAGATAAAAAAAAAAAGGTATTTCAGTTTTTCGTATGTGATGCAGACAGTTATATAGGTACTGTATGATAAGGCCTCGCAACAATTCGGAAGCGTTATAACCCATTATCAGACGGCAATATTTTAGACTGGTCCGAATTCAGAGGAGTTGCAGATGACAATTTAATGTTCATGAAATTATAGACTTTTCAACTTTCTGGGTAGAAAACTTTGTTCGAAATGTTCCCAATTGTTTTTTCTTTAGGCGTGTCCAAAAAACGTCATCATGTGAGACTGGGCTAACTCTTGTCATGCTGAAAAAAAATATTCATCAAAATTGTGTAAAAGGCAAGGAGCTGAAAGTACTGGAAGAACTACTTGTGTGTTAATCTCTTAATAGAAATGTTATCTTATAAACAACTCTGACTTCAAGTAATCAAGCAGATTGTGTTGACAAAGACCAGATTACACATATGTAAAGGCTGGTCTTTGTCTATGCCTCCTGCAATTAAAGGAATATTCCGGTATCAGCATTACAAGGTTTGAAATTCTGCAATTAAAATGTTAAAGATATTGTAAAGATTCGGTATTAACGGCAAGTGAGACAGCAGATGCAATAAGTTAACTTGTCTATAGATCAGTTCGGCACTAAACCCGTGTGTTTATTGATATTTATGACGTTTTTTAACTTTTGCGGGAAGATATCTTGGAAGCAATCATGGATTAGGCCATTCATGATTTTGTAAATGGACATATTTTTGTGGTATTTATGTCTGCCTTCAAGAGCCATCCTGTAAAGAGTATTGATAGATGCAGATCGGGTGATACCCCTTACTACTGTAGCGATACTCTTCACTAGTGTAGCGATACTCTTCACTAGTGTAGCAGCCTCATTTTATTGTTTTCAATGGATTCTTTTTCGTGAACGGTACAAGTATCCCAAAAGTACAGAAGTTTACTTCAAAATTGGTCGTAAAAACGATACTATATGTGTTAAAAAGAGAATCACTCTAACTGATTATTCGCGGGAAGTTAGATAATCCGTGAACAAACCAAGCAATAGACAAATAGCGGCTGTGAAATTACCAGTTGACCTATGAACTCATTTATTTAGACTAAGCATGAGTCTTTATCTCCGACATCGGCCGACATTTTCGTTTACCTTTCTTGCTGGTTCGGCGACCTAAACGTCGGAAGTACAGCTTATTAAAGTTGTAGTTAGAGCGTTGAGGTAACCAACCAACTAGTCGACGTTTGCTACATGCTACTGGCCACCATTTCTTCAAAATGACGCCGGTTAAATCGAAGTGGGACTTCCAGCTATATAGAGTGAAATGGTGGGGCTAACAAAGTAAGTGGGTGTGGCTAGCGATTGGTCAATTTGTAGATCAGACCTCTGTTCCTGACTCTATCAAATGCTTTTCATATACCGCAAAATACGAACCATATATTTCGTTTTGCATCTAGTAACGTTGCGAATTAATGTTATTTCTGTAGCAGTTGAATGATCTGTTAAGAAGTGTAAACGTGCTTATAAACGCATCTTTCCATCAACCTACCAAAAAGATTGGGGTATCTTTATGGAAGATTTATCATTTTTTCTGAAAAGAATAAATACAAAAGATTTTTTTTTTCATTTGCGAGGAAATTCCTTGGTAATGGAAGATTTATTAAAAAGCTTTGTAAGATAATGTGTAGTATGTCTTTTTTTTTATATTTTTAGAAATTTCTGACTAATTGAATCGGGCCCCTCAGTCTTATCAACCCTTGTCATGCTGATCCCGGAATATTCCTGTTTATATAGGATGTATAGATATAGATAAAGATCAGCCTGCACATAAGTGCAATCTGATCTTAGTCTACACCACCTGCTTGTAAGTTTTAAGTGGCATTTGTTTGAGAAATCATTTTGAAAAGAAATGCTAGTCCTCTATAATGGCTTTCAGTGATTTTGGTGCTTTGATTTAAATGCAATTTAGGAAACCGGTTTTATTCAGCATGACAAGGGTTAAGACTCAAATTATCAATAAAGCATAACTTCAGATGTAATTTGAATCTTGTTATTTTGAAACTGAAAATTGGTCAGTTTACGTTTGTTACACCGAAAGTTGAAATGGGTGAAAAATAGTCATTTTAACATTCTGCCTTTGTTTGCCTGTGTAATAGAAAGTTTAGTTGGAATTTTCAGAATTTCTTTTTTTAAATAGGTATAGCATACCTGTTTTTGTTTACAAAAATACGACTGTATTTCCAAATTAGTTTTAGGCTATCATAGAGGTTAGTAGTATCGCCGTTCTGCTTTAGATTACTTACCCTGTCTCGAAATGCCGATTACCTGTGTATGTACCGAAAAAGGCCACAAAAACACAAAAAACATCATACTGATAGATACACGTGGTGACTTGGAGAACAAATAGCCTACATAAAGTGCGATATTGCAATTTCTTCATTGGCATTTTGGGATTTCGCAGATAGCAATATCGCGTTATTTACAGATTCGTGGTAAATGCTTTTAGAACATGTCATTTTGGGGATTCTTCTCTTAATCTGGATTACTGATGTATACATCGAAATTTCGATGAAAGAATCACAGAGTAGTTATCTTCAAATATTCCATTTGGTAAAAAATGTACTACAATATGATGGCACAGTTACTGAAAAACAAAAAACATAAAATCTTAGGGAACAATTTTTATGTAGGAGAATACATTAACTCACACAGTTTTAAGTTCGTGAGTTGCAATTATGTTCAAACTATAGCAGACCGTTTAAAAAAATATTTATAGAAGTGTTGAAAAATGCATTAAATCGCCACTGTGCTCGTTTTATATTATTCCTCAGTTTGGCATCACTACAAACCTTATTCTAAATAAACAATATCCCGTGTCAATGCTGCGTTAATTCTAAAAATAGCATATATTATAGAAAATTTTAGGCCAAACCCACAACCGTGAACTTTGTGTCTCTTTCGTTTTTGTTACTGACATTCAGTGTCCGCAAAAATATGTTATATATAAGTTGACGGTCCATTACTGTAGGACTTTTCAGACTTCATGAGGAGGATATCATAAAGATTTTTTTTGTTTAGGAAGACGTACTCTTTTGTCTTTACTTGAAATAACGTACTGAATGCTCGTCCGTACTTGTCGTTGTCTTCGACCGTGCTTATTTATATATGCGACACTGCGTGTTATTTCAAACAATTTCTCGTATGTGTGAAGTGCAGATAACAACCCATTTCCAGATGAAGAAAATTTAGACTGTTCCAAATTGAAAGAAGTTGCAGACGACAATTTCAAGTTGGCAGAATTCGGAAAAAACCTTTCTCTTTTAGGGTAGAAAACATTATGGATAATGAAGAAACTGCTTGTTAACAAGCAATAAATTTTCTTTGAGGGCATCAAACAGTGCCATTGTGTGGGAATAGGTTAATAAGTCTTAACAGCAAAACGAGCATTTACAATGTTGTTTTTCGTCTCAAGACGCCTGTCTATATTGAACGCAGTGTGGATACTCTGTAAAGGATGAACGGCTGGTCTGAGGCTTAACCTTGTGCAATTGACCGATCTCGGCTGTCAGTCATAGCACCATGCGACCAATCAAATAACTTCTTTAGACCGTAAGTGACATTTGAATCCCGAAGAGGCCTTTTGTCTTTGGTTTTGGCGACTTAAACGTCAACTACAGCTGTAGTTAGGACGTTAATATCTCCAACCAACTTTATTCATTGTTTTGATATATGTTACTGACCATAAAGTTTACAAAATAACGGCTTTTAATACCGTTGGAGTCATTTGGCGTTGCCAGCCAAGTCGGTGCGCAGGGCCAGCGATCCGCCAATTGCGTTATAATGAACATGTCTAACTCGGGCTACTATAGTGAACTTAATTGTTCTGAGCTGTCAAGTTAATCCTCTGCGAATTGGTGTGAAAATAATGTATCGAACAAATATCTATGTTAATGTTTATGTAATGCCTAAATCCTGCTTTATAACGTCCTAAAATAAGGAATGGACCGCCTAAAACTTCATATTCGGTGCCATCAATTGACCAATAGCTGGCCCCTCCCACTCATTCCGTTAGTTCCGCACATTGACTCCAAAGGGAAGTTCTACTTTGATTTTAAACGGCCCTACTTCGCAAAACGTAAGGCCAGTAGAATGTTATAAGAAGTAGAATGGTTGGTTGGCGACATACACATCGTAACTACAGCTCAAATACGACGTTTTAGCCGCAAAATCAGCAAAAACAGTTAACAAAATGGCAGCCAATAGTGGAGTTCAAAACTCATTTAGACTAGAAATTCCTAGTCTAAATAAATGATTTCATTGGTCGACTTATTATTTAATTTACAGTCACGATTGATCACTTGTAATTGGTGTGACATAGAAACGATTAAAAGATAAATCTGAAATGTTGAATGTTGAGTTTCTTGTAGTCGGTATCTAATGGCTAATGGATACAATGCTATTAAGGCATTCCTTGTCAACACATACGGTTTCTCGTCGGATATACAAAATGTAGGTCTAATTAGAAATGGCTATGCGTATCGGCGGAGTGCCTTGAAATTAATGTGACAAGACAACTTGACACAATTCACACTGATGACCGTGTTCCTTAAAGACATATCGGTCATTGTTAACGATAAACCTACTTAGATAGGGCTTCTCTTCCTAAATGTCAAGTTCTTTATCGAAGGCAACGATACGTGTGCAAAACGAGCACGTGAATGTTATAAAATTGATTGAATGGGGTTTAACGCCAGTTTAAACAGTATTCCAGTCATATCGCGGAGGTTGGAGCACCTATCAATGGATACCTGGTATTTCTCACACCAGTACTACCACTACATCCTTTCCAAGCCTCCAGCTGCTTTCCCGATTAGGTTAAAGATTATCCACACGTTAATTGATGAAAGACAAATGAAAGAATATGGAAAGGATATGTGCGCCGCCGGTGATCAAACCCTAACATCCCATAGTTGAAGATTGTGAGCCTTATGCGCTACCGACTGCGCTATGTCGGCGGCGATTGTTATGAAATAAAAATAAAAAAAGGTTCTTGCAGAGGAAATGATGATTAAGCAATATGGTCCGTTGACGAACGGACACAAGACCTAACCTACTATATAGCTTGAATTATAACGTGTAAAATTGAAATAAAAAGAAAGAGCTTACATGAGTATACGCCTTTTAGACATCATAACCTTCTTGTGTAAAGAAAGGACTCAACTGTTGGATAGTACTAAATAAATGGAATTAATGAATCTCTGGCCCCGCACAATGACCTGCTACAGGAAGTTCGACTTACTAATTGTTAAACTGCGTTATTTTACAAACTTTATGGTCGGTAACACATAATAAGATTGAAAATTTTGGTTGGAGACTAGGCTAAGTCTTAGTTATGTTCCGACAAGGGATAATTCATTTTTTCGAGAGTTTGAAAAGGGTAAGCATTTCATAGTTTTACTACGAAACAATCGATATTATAGCTTTTTCCTTAAACTGTAGCGGACCGCAGGCCCATCTTATATGAGCGACATGGACGGGGGATAGTGCAAGGGTAACGGACGAAACTGCCCCGCTTGATTCTTTAATGCATTCGATGAATAGTTCTTTCATATTGGGCCTCGGTTTAACGTCCTATCCGATATGCAATAAGTTTGTAAATTTGGTCAGCCCAGAAGTCGAACTTGCGATCTCGAATTTTGAAGTCGAGTGCTCTACCAACTGAGCTAACTGGGGTTGACTGAGAGACCTATCGTAGCAAAATTCGTAGATTTACATACTTTTTCCATCAACAATGTGTTATAGGTAAGATGTCATATCGTCGTTGGTCGTGCAGAAATGTCGTAGCTACAGCCTTATTCAAACCGTAGTTACGATATTTTGCTAGCCCAACGACAATATAAATGTACCCGATACACCAATAGTCCAAACTATGCCATCGGTAGTAATCGTACAATTCTCAAAAGTTATATGAGCGCAACGTCTCATTTGAGTCTTCTTCAGGCACCCTATAGACAGATACTGATTGGACGGTTCTTTAGGCTATCACCGAGGCTGAATTAACTAAGATGTTGTCACGGCTGCCACTATATGTAAGTGTCTACATTCCATGCACCTATGTTATAGTAGCAAATGTCACGCACGGCTCAAATAAATAAATAAATATTGGAAAACCCGATTAACAGATGGATTACAGAAATATTTTAAGTTTCTTACAACTTTGGTGTTTTTTGGGGTTTTTTAACTCTTGTCATGCCAAATCCAGAATATTCCTGTGTTTTGGCAGGTGGTCTAGACAAAGATCAGACTGCACATATGTGCAGTCTGATCTTTGTCTATACCTCCTGCTTGTCCCTTTAACCAGCACTGTTTATACCATCAATTTATTTGGAAAATTACCAACCCTGAATTAGTGCTTTCTGTGTTTTCAGCCCTTTCATTTTAACAAAATTTGTGGATGTTTTTATTCAGCATGACAAGGGTTAGCACATTACGTATTTATGTAAGATAATAGAAGTGTTATAGACCTTAAGTAATGACGAGGAGGGCATATGATCTTTCATTCCATTTTTCGATTTAAATAAAGTTAAACTTGTATTAAGCGACCACTCAATGGACGACCAAATTGTGGTTGTTCAAGAGAATGTTTTGCGATACATATGAGGGATCGGTTCAACTAAATACATACATTATTACATAATTCTCACTCGTATTCGTCACCAATGTAGAGAGAATTTTTTTTGATAATTTTAGTCAGTAAAGACCTCCAGTTATAAAGACCCGTTGTTTTTGAAAGGGAACGCCTATGAACATGGTCGCTTGGGGTGGTAGCTTGAAAAGATTGACTAGTATACACACTCTTTTTCTCGTCACATTTACAATGCAGCAATATTTCATAAAAATGGGATGAGCATTCATTTTCATAGACAAACGATAAACTATGTCTATTGCAAATTCATGATACCCAGGCTTTAAATGCGGCACTTGACCTGTACCAGACAGGCATATTCAAAGCATGAATTCATTTCTCGTTCAGATCATTTTCACCTTTTGTCGTTTGATGTGCAGAATGTCGTAACTACTGTTTGAATAAAACTGTAATTACGACACTTTCCACGCCTAACGACGCTTTGATTTCCTCATTTACTAGATTTTTTTAGGTTGATACTGTCGTGACTTTCAGCAGTTAGATTGCCGTCATCCGCTTAAATACATGTAATCATACTAAAAGATTGGATTAATCATTAAACGTAATGGGTCGCTGTTTGACCTAAATTAAAATCGCATCATCTGTCTGGACCAGAAATAAAAAGATACTTAACAGAATAATTGGAGTACATATTTGGATTTACATTCAACCAATTCTCGGACAATGATATCTTAGACTGGTCAAAATTAAAAGAAGTTGCAAACGGCAATTACTAGTTTTTGAAAATTAAAAAAAACCCGCTGTCTTATGGGTGTAGAAATCATTGTGGATAATGAGCAAATTGCTTGTGACAAGCAATTTGTTCCTTATCCACAATGTTTTCGAAAGATGTTTTCGTGAGGAGTTTCATATTACATATATATTATTTTATTCCTCCAGATAATGTGATCGAACGCATGAGTGGATGATTGATTGAGTGAAAGAACGAACACACGAATGAAAGAATGAATGAGTGAATCCATCCATCTATCCATCAATAAATGAATAAATACTGTGCACGAAATGCATGAAAATTGCCATTCATTAGGTCATAAAAGTTACTAGTTTGGTTAAAAGTATAGTCACTTATCCAAGAACGAAAGCTTTATCGAAACGAAACATTATGCTAACAGATAGGGTCGCTACATGAAGTAGTCGTTTTTTGAACTACGAAATATTGCCTTATACTTTAAACATATCATTTAAATAAAAGCTAGAGCACATTTGTTTTAATTCATATTGCTTCTTCTGTTATCATGTTACCAGTCACAATCGTTTTTACTATATGCTTTATAAGCAAATATCATTTAATTTCGTAGAACATATAATAGAATTGCAGTACAATTTTATGAAAACTAATAATAACACAGCGTAAAAGTTGGTGATTCCGTCTAAACATTCAAAATATTTTCCATATAATCGACCTTACAGATGCATTTACAGAGTGGAATTGTGTTGTGCTACATTCTCTGCCTCAGACCAGCATCTAGTACATAATTGTTTATTCTCAGTAGAACATACTCTACCGAGAATATATACAGCAGTAATTGCAACAAAATTGACATAATTTTTTTTTCATTTTTAATGCACGTTCAATAGTTATACAGTATTTTCACTCATTTATGATTAATCGTTTGATCCATTATCAGATTTCTTAACTTCCCCAGAGCGAGTTTCTTTATTAAAATAATGTTTGCTAAAGTTGGAAAAGTGAGAGTTTAAGTGCTTCAGGTGCCAAACTGAAATTAAATGAGCACCTCCAGAAAATTACTAGAACGATTTTCATCAAAACAATCGCTGCATTTAAATACTGGAAACAATCTGAACACGGTAATTTACCAAACGCGGTTGTCAATCTAAATCAAGTCAGTCTTTTACACCGAAATTGAACTTTAAAATCTAGCATTGGACGACTTTGAGTGTAGTTTTTTGTTCGTTTGGCGACTTAAATATTATAGCTATAGCTTATTCAGCTGTAGTTACGACTTTTAGGTCACCAACAAACACATTTATTTTTTTACATGTTACTAACAAAAAATGTGCAAGAATATGTCGTTTAATATCGAAGTAGAACTTGCTGTCGAATTGAGTAGACTGCGCCATAATTTCCTTGTCAGGTCATAATATATGTTCGTGGCCGTGATGCAGAGCGTGGATTTCGGCATCAAAAAGGTCCCAGGTTTGGGTTCGAGGAAGCGGGTTTCAATTTCGTGTATTTCTTTGTCGCATGTATTCAGCGTTGGTACTGATATATTCTCAATGAACTAGAATCGAGGAGGAGTAATCTAAAATTCAAGGACTTCTTCCCAATCTAAGTAAAATAAGCATAACTTTTAAAATGCTTTCGGGGAGTACCCTACAGAGCCACATGCAAGATATAACCAAGGAATGGTTGTCTACAACTCTAAGATCTGTACTTTGCGTAGTTCAACGTATGTTAAAACGTTATCAACAACAACAACATAATCCGTTGTGATGCACTGATGGGATCATCTGAATTAAGGTCTGTGATTTGCGCTAAGCAGCTACCGTATACAGGTATGTCTCACTTTTCGTCCCTGAATGCCACTCGAGCTCGAATATCTACCAAACAAAATGGTAAAAGTATTCGAAGAGATAATTGACGGCAAGAAGATCACCTAACAACACTTTTTGACGTAAATCCACGTAAAGGCATGTTTCCTACGTGCGTGTGCTCACGTCAGACGGACGATGAAATACTGGAACCCAATTCTATTTATGGGATGAAGAGAATATTTTTGTTTTCATGGAGGTATGAAACGAAAACGATAATCACACTGTATGAATACGCGAAGCGGGTTCATGCATAAATGTGATTGGTTTTCACGTAATCATGCAGTTTGATTTTTTTTTGTCATACATCCATGAAACCAAAACTATGCTCCTCATTTCTTATAATGTAATGGCATCTAGCAGAAAAAACAAATATTTGACAAAGTTCGTTTTGTGTGGGACCATTTTGTGCGGAAAGATACAAAATAATTGCTTGGTGAAAACTACGTTCATGGAGGTATGAATATCTTTTCTGCCAATCAAAACGCGCGTTTAACAACATTTTTTTATGAATTCCAGTATTGTTTGAGCTTCACTGATAAAGTTTAAGGGGTATAGAGATCGACAAAATTGCTTATCCTTGTCCGTTATTAGCCCTTACCAGACAGAGGTCCATCTGTGTTCTGTATTAGTATAAAAGAGCAACCAAAACAGACCCTTTACTCGTTAAAACCTGCTTAATGGATTCTGTACGGTACACCAAGGAAGTTGTAGAAGTAAATCGTGTATTGGAGTGCAAAATGTCGAAACTACAGCTTTATTCAAGCTGTAGTTTCGACATTTTGCACGCCCAACTACAATATGTTAATGTCTTCGTCGGTTATTAAGGTACTGACTACATTTCGATGAACAACAATGTCCCTCCACATAGGGAAAGGGTCATTGGCGAGCATCAGTAGACTGCATTTTAAGGTAGAATTGAATATCCAGATACATCTACAGACATTTATTCAGGTGAACGTGTTCTGGCCATGATACCGACGACAATAGCTGTCCATCCAGTCTAGCTAACCTACTTCCTTTAGTTGCTTTTCGCACCACTTGACACCCTGTAGTGAAAATATTTAAATGTCCATTAAAAGTTTTAAAAGGCATAAGTGTAAATGTCCGGAATAACTCCCACTCATGATACCACGGCGAATCAAGACACCTTACTTAAAGAAAAAAAAAGCAACCTAATTTTTTCTTCAAATGCGTTTTAATCCGAATTATTATACGCATCGACTTTCAGCCTCTATTTTATCGAAATCATTCGGTATTTGGAAGAATGTTGTTATCGAAAGATCACATTTTGAAATTAACGGGAAACATCCGAATGTTCAAATCTCAGGTAAGAAATAATCACAATCTTAAAAGCGATACCCTGGTGTGTTTTAATACAAATAGTTTTCATGAGGCAAAATAATTTGACTTTCAAAGGAAACCTCATTTTCAAATCGATCTAAACATCCCGACAGCAAATTGTATACGAAGGTATACTTCAACGGGGATATAAATGACACTTATATATAAACAAAAACATTTGAAATCACAAAGTTTGCGACTGTGACTTTCTAACCGATTAACATCTATCGGTCACTTATCAACCCATTCCCTCACAAGCCCCCCTTTTACGCCACCCAAGAAAAAAGCTTTGGAAAACATTGTGGAAAAATGAAGACTTTGCTTGTTACAAGCAATGTCTTCATTATCCACAATGTTATCTATCCCAAAAGATGAAAAAATACCAAATACATTCCACCAATTTTTAATTGTCGTCTCCGACTTCTATCAAATAGGACCAGTCTAAAATCTTGTCGTGTGGGAATGGGTAAAGTGGTCTTGGTTTAGCAGTTATAAAACACTACATAATGTGAGCCTAGACGTGAATGGGAGTTCGTCAGCCGACACATTATCGCCATCGGATTATACCCATGTTTTCATTAAAAAAAAAAACAACAATTGAGTATGTTTACATGTGTTACATTTCATACATTCTTACATGCACCCTATCCACATAGTCTTGGCATAGTCTTCACTATGCGCACTGTAAATAGCTAAAGATTTTAACGATTCTTTAGTTGATCAGCGAATATTCTTAACCCATTCCCAAACAATGATAGATTTTTAACGCCCCTGAAGAAAAAAAGTGGGAAAACATTGTGTTAACTGAAGAAATTGCATGCAAAAAGCAGTTTCTTCATTTAACACAATGTTTTCGTCCCAGAAAGTTGAAAAAATATAAAATTTCTTAAAGCTTAGTTTGTCGTCTGCAACTCCTTTCAATTAAAATTTTTTTTTTTTTTTTTTTTTGCTTATTGGTTGATGAACTGTCTGGCTGTCCGTGTTGCTCTAGTTCGGCGCTCAGATGCACGTGTATTTGTTGGAAATGTACAGACTAAGCAATAGTAGGGCTGGTATCAAACAGAAGATCAAATTTATTGGTTATATTATTATTTTCCCCTTTTTCATGTCTGATTTTCAATACATGCGAATAAAATTATTTTTGCGAGGCGTACTTTTCATTTGTCATAAATTATCTTCTCCATTTTAGTCAAAGACTAAAAAGGTGATGCTCGCTAAAACGGCATATAGAACTCTACCTAAGTTGTGCATAACCATGGCTTCACTGAGCAAAGACACAAAGTTAACCTCTGCCATGCTGAAATCAAAGTACTGAAAGTACTGTAAGCTAGCAAAGCATAGTTTTGTTAAGTAATCTTCTTTGCTAAAGGTTATCATGCTAGAAAATCTGTCCTATGTTGCTTAGAAAACATTGTGGACAATGAAGAAATTTTTTAACAAGCAATTTCTTCATTGTCCACAATGTTTTCCAAGGCTTTTTTCTTGGGATGCTTAAAAAGCGGAATTGAGTTGGAATGGGTAAAACGGCATGCTTTTGAAAGAGTTCTCTACAATTTGAATAGAGTTTGCGATATTCCTTAAATACATAAGAACTACTTTTTATGGCGTAGGCAGTCAATAGATTTAGTGGTTAAGCCTCCAGTGGCAGTTTGCACTCGTTGAACTTAGAGAAGGCCTCAGAATTTTGTCTGTTAACTTAAGCTATCAAAGCTGACGCTTTACTTAAAATCTGTTTCCAAAAATGCTTTAAAATCAAAGGACTGAAAGCACTAGAAGCCCTTGAGAGAGCATTTATATCTCATGAAAATTGATTTCAAAAACAATTGCCACATAAAAGGTTCAGGCAGGTGGTGTAGACCAAGATCAGACTGAACTTTACTATACCTCCTGCCAAATCAGGAATATTCCGGGTTCAGCATGACGAAGTTAATTTTGGTTACCAGTTTTATCACAGGAATAATTTCCTACTCCTACATCACTTTAACCAAGACACATTCGTCATCATCATTCCCGGGGGCGACATTTGTAGAATACCCAAATTAGAACAGTATCAGGAACTAGCACTCCATTAAACGGGAGACCGGAAAATGGGGAGTCATCATCGAAACTGGCCTATTGTCATTGATTTAGTCTTTGACATATTTTTCTATCGGCGACTTAAACACAGTTTCTATAACTAAGTAAGGCTTCTGTGGTATCGATTTTGCTTTAAACACACAATACGTCTTTTAAGCTTGTAAGAAGCTAGCGGCAATAGCCTTGAATAAAAGTTGCTTGGTCGAAAAACAAAAGGAATTAAATCCTTGCGAAGTTTCGTTAACAATTGACCTATTGCAACTGCCAATCAAAGGAACAGACGACCAATCAAATCATTCATTAGTGCGAAAGTTAAGTTTGAACTCCGACATTTGCCGCTATTTTTGTTAATCATTTTTGTTGGCTTGTCGACTTAAACGTGGTAACTACAGCTGTAGTAACGACGTTTACATCGCCAACTAACCATTCTTTTTCTTTCTTTTTTTTTTTTTTTTTTTTTTGTTACACGCTACTGGTCATACATTTTGCAAAATAACTTCGTAAAATATCGAAGTGGTACTTCCTATCGGAGTCAATGGGCGGGGCAACATTGTTTGTAGGAGGGGCTAGCGATTGGTCAATTACAGGAAAGAAACTGTAAACTCATATTATGGGTTTGTAAATGAGATAATAACAACATTTAATAAATATCAAATCTATTTACTGTTTTACAGAAATAGTAAGGCATATCGTTGTTGGGCCTGCAAAATATCGTAACTACAGCTTTATCAAAGCTGAAGTTACTATGCTTTTCACGCCCAACGACAACACTAGAACTAAAAGTATTATATTTACGATCTCATAAAACTCAAGAAGAGTAAGGTTTTATTTAAATTTGAACATACAGTTGAAAAAAGACGACTTATTTTTTTGAAAATATGCATTTTACATGTTGAGGTCGTGTCAGAGTTCAATGAGTGCAAACTGTCACTAGAGGCTTAACCACTAAATCCATAGAATGTCTACGCCATGAAAAGCCGTTTTTATGTATTTCAGAAGTATTGGAATCTCTGTCTGCAAGTTCATCTCCTAGGTATTTTAGCTCACTTGGGCATATCAAGTTCAAAATGAGACAGATTAGTTTCTTCAATGTGAACTCTGCTTTGTATGCCCACATGAATTAGCTTTATCCAAGTCAAAGATAACTCGTCCAAAAGCACGCTGTTAAACTCCTGGGCTCCTTTAACCTTATTTATTTACCATGATAACAACTGACAATGAAAATTGCTTAACAAAACAATGCTTTGCTAGCTTACAGTACTTTCAGTACTTTGATTTATTCTACAACAGCACGTTCAATTAGTGACTAGACGTAAGAGGTTTTTGATGCAGGTAGATAATTCAATGAGGATATTGCATGATGTTTAATGACAGATAAGAGAATTCTCTTATAAAGCTGGTTATTATACAACGTAATAATAGGATGCAGCGCTAAAACCAGTCATTATCTATCGTCGCTGTAAATCATTATGCTATAGCCTTGGCGTAACTTTCCCCCAAACATTCTTTTCGATTTATTTTTCATTGAGCGAACGATAGAAGCTTTACATTCACGAGATGCAGAGCCATGATTGAAAATATAGCTTTCAATGTTTAACCATTTGAAGTTTTATCGATGTAAAAAATGCAACCTATTATTCCATCTTTTTAGTGTAAAATTAGGCAAAATATTGAATTCTTTGGGGAAAGTTCTGAAAGAGCCACATTTCGCATGCAATTTACTTGACAACTTGATGACGTCATTAGGATTATTGGCCCGGCTCCTTTTTTATGTGCGATAAGAATATATAATCTTTAATTCCCCCAAGTAAATGACGTTTACAAATATGAATAGTATAAACAGTACAATAGAAATAAACATCAAGACAGAATATACATGTATCACTGATCAAAAAGACACACGAAAATTCTGAAATTCAGGTCTACAAGGTCGACAATAATTAAACGAAAAGATATTCATTTAATGAAATACTTGCAGTGTGTATTTCAAATACAGTAAAATTACGTACAATTCTACTAAATGCCTTACACGAAACGAAAGGGAAAGACATCACAAGGGAACATGTACACATGTAGATCAGTATATTGACATATTACAATAGAAGTCAACAGCCTAGACCCAAGATGATTCATCCCTTATTCGGTAAGCAATAGTCAAGCTTAGCAACTAAACAAGGTTACAATGTACACGAAAATACATTTAGGTCAGAAAGAGACACGCCCCTGTGGACCCTAGGCTGTTATAGCATAGGATTATGCATTATAATGCTGTTAATCTAAGTAACCAAAATGAAACTAAAATGGCGTCAAATAGTGTGTAGAAAGTGGACAACTCTGTTAAAAAGGAGTGTGTCGTCTTCTCCAAGAATACAAAATAATTCGGTGTGTAGACCAAAAGGAGCCATTACATGTTCCGTGGTGTTAAGTGATGTACTCTAGGACCAAAACGTAGAACAATATTTCGACCGAACGCAACTCGAGACACTTGTATTAAAGTACAGTTTGTTAAAATATGTTCAGTCAAACTACAGTCGATGTCTTCCATGCTACATCGATAACAACTTCTGTCAAAAAATGAGAAAGGTGGCCAATAAGTTGAGCAACGGAAAAACAAGCATTTAGTTGATGGTGGTTATTTCTGGCGAACGTCAATATTGGTTGATCGGAGAAATGTACCTGAATTTGTCGGTACAAGACGAAATCTTGAGAAGACGTTCTTATTTCCCAATCATTTTTATAAAAAAATCTGTTATCTTTGATTGGATGCGATTTTCCCACATATGTTTGGAAGGGAACCTCCCGTGTGATCTATTATCACCAAGGATGTGCATTAAACTGTATCTATTTGATACATTGCCTAATTTAGACATGAAACTGTGTGGGGAATCGCTATTTGAAAAAGAGCATAGACGATATAAAAATAACTGTTAACCTCGCAATCCCTCTCAAAGCGGCAGAGTTGACGTAGAAATGTCAGCTTTCTCACCTCTATATGGGCTTTAAATGGTAGGGATCCTAATAACTCAAGTACAATGTTAGTTCTGGAGCTAGAACATAATCCTGGCATTTGTTTAAGCACAGCCTAAGTGATCTTTCAAGTGTAAGACTATCCTATAGTGAACAATCACCACGTATAACCCTATCCTACTCATGTGTATACTAAATTGTTAAATAACGTCATCATGACGTAATGGCATTATCGTGGTGTCATATAAGCTGCATTTCGTTTGACGACTAGTTTTTTAAATATTTATTTCGGTTATTTGAGAACAAAATCTATTACTATTCTTTTCTGTAACTTGATGGTTATTATCTCGTCTAGTATAGAATTAATTAAAATTCATGAATCTCGCAAATTTACCAATCTCTGACCATTAACTTCGACAGGAAGTTTCACTTCGATTTTAAACAGCGTTATCTTGTAAAATTTATGGTCAGCTGGAATAAGCTGTTGCTACGACGTTTATGTCGCCAACACAACAAAAATTCACCAGTAAATGGCGGTCAATGTCGGAGCTCAAACTTCACTCCCGGTCTAAATGTATTAATTGATTGGTCGATTGATTCCTTGAATGACAGCCGCGATTCGTTAATTCTCGAATGGAAACCTTTCTATTCTAGACAGTGTAAAGATCTCCTTGTCTCGAAGAGCATCTGGTGACAAATCCTATATATACTCAGATTCAGTTTTTACAGATCATAAAAATATATTGATTAGAGATACAAGGTTAATCGATCTACTTATGTTAACATACGAACAACACATGTGTTGCTTCCTTTGTCGAGTGATAAGGGCTATGGAAGCTGGCTCACTGGGTAAGAACAGACGCGGCCGGCTAGTTAAATGAATAGTTACCGTAGGCCTGTTTTTGCAAGGCGGCCGGCAACAAAGAGAAAGAAATTCGGGAGGTACTGTGCACACAAGAGAAGTCAAAACAGGCTTGCCCGTTAAACAGGGGTGACACTATGATAAACACAGCCTTGTACTGAAAAATAATTCTTCTTTATTTGTCTCAATTCTGCTAAAATTTTTATGACTTACACAAAGTATGCTTTAGAAGCAAAAGTTATATTATTGTCGTGTTACGATCTTATGTTTATATTTCCACAATGACTTGTAAATCGGAATTTAGTTATAATGCAATATACTTGAGTGATTTTGTATCAAGATTAAGTTACAACTTGTAAAACACAAGATTTTAGTGTTTTAACCCATTACCAGACGGCAAAATTTTAGATCAGTCCAAACTGAAAGGATTTGCAGACGACAATGTAAAGCGTATGAAATTTTGGATGTTTTTATTTATGTGATAGAAAACATTGTGAAAAATAAAGAAATTGCTTGTAACGAGCAATTTCTTCCCTTTCCACAATGTTTTCGAGGCCCTTTTTCTTTGGGGCGTATAAAAGCCTCATATCAGACGAAATAATTGCATTTCGAGAATGATTTATCGAGTACGCCAGAACGTAAAATGATGCAAACAACTCTAAAAAACGAGTCCCATCTTTGGTCGGAAGGAAAATGCGGCTTCTATGACTTGTAATGGAGCGAAAGGGAGATGTTAAGCCTTTCCTGTACAAAGCCGGGATTTTACGTCGCTGAAATTTTGTGTTTTAGAAAACACTGTGAAAAAAAGAAGAAACTGCTTGTAACAAGCAATTTCTCCTTTTCCCACAATAGTTTGTACCACGAAGGATGGTTTTATTCTAATTGCATTGTCGTCTGCAATCTCTTTCAATTTGCACCTATATGAATTTTAAAAAAGAAATGAAACAGGAAAGGGTTAAATGGCGATGGATATAGGGAATAAAGGATGTAATGTATACGACGTATGTAAAATTCCATCGATCTCTCCATCTTCCTTACCACAGTAGATGCAAGTACACTCATTCCCACTCATTCTCTCCTTTTTACGCCCTCTAGAAAAAAGCTTTAGAAAACATTGTGGAAAATGAAAAATTGCTTGTCTAAAGCTATTTTCTTGATTATCCCCAAGTTATTTTTTATCAAAAGAGGAAGCCATTCTCTCCTTTTTACGCCCTCTAGTAAAAAAACTTTAGAAAACATTGTGGAAAATGAAAAAAATGCTTGTCTAAAGCTATTTCTTGATTATCCACAATGTTTTTTTTATCAAAAGAGGAAGCCATTTAAAAAATTATCAGCTTGAAATTTACTTCTGCAGCTTCTTTCAATTTGAACCAGTCTATTTTTTATGTGTGGGAATGGGTTGAAAAAAACCCAGCTTGATAGCTTGAAAACATGATAAAAATCCCATAAAGTAAACAGAAGCAATATATCTTGAGTACAATGCGTTTGTGATTATTAAAAATTAAAGAACGAATTCGTCCTTTTTACGGCGTTTTCGTAACGTTATTTATTTCTGAATCAAACGACAGAAAACGGTCTAAGATTCCTGAGATCAAGGTTTACACATTTACTGATTTAGTTGACGAATCGCCGATGTCAATCAAACTATCAATAGTCCAATTAAAGTATTAGAGCCGAAGTTAACTTTGAACTCCAACAATTGCAGACATGTACGTTAAACATTCTATTTGTTTGGCGACTTTAATAATGTTGTAACTGTACGTTGAGGTCGCGAACTATGAGTTGTACTGTTTTGTTGTTGATGTTGATGAATATGTATGCTGAACCTTCTGTTAGAGGTCAGTGGGCGTGGTCAGCGATCTGTCCATTATTAATAGATAGGGAATATTACAACAGTGTGTTTTTCTATTTGTTGTTATAGTGTTCGAGAATCGTGTGAAGGTATATTTTATTGGATGAGACCTTCGGTCTTATCCAATAAAAAATACCTTAACACGTTTCGAGAACACAATAACAACAAATAGAAAAACACACTGTTGTAATATCCCTTTTATTATATACCTTTAGGACATGACATTAAGAAAATTCTCTAAAATGATTAAGAAATAGACAACTTTCCCTAACGTCAATAGTCCGTGTTTAACGGTCCTCGACGAATACGTTTTTTTTCTTTTTTGGTACACGCCGAATCTTGATTTTTTTCTTTCGAGTTGTATTTGATAGCCAGATTTTAATTCATATCATTTATAGGTATATAATAAAACTATTTTCTGCATTATAAATACAACAAATATAGAAAGCAAACCGACAGCAATGGTTAAACGTTAAAGGCACAGACGACCTTGAAATAGCCTGACTTTTGTGAGCGAGATTCTCATTGACGGATCGCATCTTCCAATCAAAGAATTAGTGGACCAATCAAATCATTCATTTTGACCGGAAGTGAACTTTGAAATACAACATTGGAAGAAACCATAGAGAAACAATTTTATTGTTTTTTGCGACATAAATGTCCAAGCTGTATTCATAACTTGTAGGTCGCTATTAAACCTTTTTGCTACGTGTTACTGGCCATAAATTTTGCAAAATAACTACGTTTTAAGTGGACCATCCTGTTGGGTCAGTGGGCGTTTCTAGCGGAGACAATGGGCGGGACCAGCGATCCGTCATTGGCCGGGTAGATCGCTATGACCACTAACCTCCCTCAAGGCAGGTTGTCAGAAATTTCAAACGACAAACATTAACATAAAACACACAAAAAAAACCAACAACAAAAAAACTTACGTTAAGCGTAACGTAAGCAAACAAATCTTTTGTGAGCAAATAAAACGTCGAAACTAGAGCTATGATAAGCTTTATTTACGAGTGTTCGATTCGTAAATCAGGGAATTGTTGGACACGAATGTTCGATTATCTAAATGAACAAAACATAACAGGGTTAATCTTTTATTAAAATCGGCTTTTCGTCAAATAATTAAGACTACGGATTTCTTCTTAAAGTAGATAGATCAGAGGAGCAGTAGTCGGGCGAATAGATATAACTAAGCGTCATGGTTAAGTTTGATTTTCCTTAACCGATTCGCTCACGACACAATTTTAGACTGGCTCAAATTGAAAGAAGTTGCATACGACAACACAAGGTTAGTTTTGATTGAAAAGTGAGGGCGACGTGATTTAGAAAACATTGTGAGAAATGGAGAAATTGCTTGTTACAAGCAATTTCTCCCTCCTGCAATGTTTTCCCAAAATAGTTTTCTTCAGTGCGTTAAAAGCGGGATTTTGTAGTAATTGTTTGATTCCCTTTCATGAAAGATATATTGGAGTTTGTAAAGACTGCAAACTGTCTTTTACACTGTTACTCGCTTAAAGTATTTTTGTTCATTATTGTTATTATCTAATTTCGTGCGTTGAACACAGTGCACCAAAACAGATTACCAATCAACCGGTCTTGACATTTTTCGTTTAGGTTTGTCTATGAACCGATCTCTGTTGAATTGATTTTTTCATTTTAAGATCTTGATTAAAACAGTATAGTATTTCTTAGTATCAGCGTTTTTTTCTACATATTTTCATTAGATTGTGTACGTTTGTGTAAAAAGTACTTAGAATAGTCTTGGTTGTCTAATGGAATTTTGAATCAGTAGCTATCTACTCAGCACATAGGCTGATCCGAATCTTTACTTGGCGCTCATTTGAAATTGTTGGAAATGTCACTCAAAAGTTCATATGATCCTATAATTACACAACCACGCGACTAAATGAACCGGCTCAAAAATGAATAATAGAGAAAGTGCATCGCGCAAAATAGAAAATCTCGTGGTCGGAGCAGCAGTTTTCGATTCATGTCATTTTTACTATGAATTCCATCCATCTAGTTTTATTATGACTTTAGCTTTTACTAATCCATTTAGTTCGATTGCGTCAAAAGCTATACGTGTATAGAGTCGCTCTCGGACATCTTTCCACGTCCCGAAAGAGATTCAATGGCCTTAAAGAAAAAAAAAACTATTTACAGCTGGGTTAAATGTGGCTGGCTTTTAAGTGCCTTAGCTATGATCACATCCCGATGGTATTCAAAACACTAGCCTCTCGGTCATCGAGGTAGTCAGGCCAATTGACCAATTGTGGTTGACAATAAAGGAATCAATCGACCAATTAAAACTTTTTTCAGCCTGGAATTGAGCTTTGTACTCTGGCATTTGCCTCCATAGGCGTGAAACATTTTTGTTGGTTTGTCGACTGAAACATCGTATCTACAGCTTATTCAACCTGTAATCATGACGTTTTACTTTTTTATCACCAGCTACTAGCTATAAATTTTGAAAATTTAAGCCGTTTAAAATCGAAGCGGAATTTCCCGTCGAAGTCAATGGGAGGTGCCAACGGCGTAAGTGGGCGGGGCCAGCGATCGGTCAATGGTGAGTTTCTTTTATTCTAATGTGATGTCTTTTGATATAGACCAGCTTGCGACTATTTCTCACAGTATGCGGTAAAAATACTTATTGCTAGATAACTAAGTGCTCGATGGACGCTTTATGGGTAGCCCAACACAGTCGATGTTAAAGACCTTTGTTTGTAAACTGGCGACATTTTATCCCCGTTGAAGTATATGAGAATCATTTATTATTCAACGACAACGTTTTATCCAAAGATTCCGAGGAGTTGCGGAGGTTATGTTCTGCTTTCAGACGTGCTCCATGTCTCTGGACCCTGTGGACTTTGTAGACTTGAAGATATTATACCAAAGTTAGCCTATTACCATACAACCAAATTTTAGACTGGTCTAAATGGGAAGAAGTTTCAAATTGTGGTAAAATTGGACACTAATTGTCATATAAGGTCTGAAAGCATTGTGAGAAACGGAGAAATTGCTTGATACAAGCAATTTCTCCCTTTCCCACAAAACTTCTCCCTTTCCCACAAAACTTTCAAATGTCACCTTTCTTCAGGCTGTCATAAAGAGGGAGTGTGCGGTTATGGGTTTACAATCGTAAACAAACAAACTAAGTCTTGCATAATGCTGAAACATCTTAGATCATGTATATAATTTCATGTATCCTTTATAACTGAAAGTTTTTGCCTGACTTATACATGTAGTCATATTCACTTCCACTTCAACAATTCTAAATACGATATCTTCTGTTTGTAGCTGGACATAAGTATTATAAACCACCATAAATCAACCACCGAGCCATCACTTAAAAAAATCTCGGTTTTTTCCAATCGAATGTACTAGACGAAAACATTTCAATGCAATAAAAGCTGAACGACTTCTAGGCGATTAAAGAAGAAGAAGAAGACGAACAACAACAACAAAAAAAAATCAAACGTAAACACCTTTAAGTCATTCGTTTTCGGAGTCAATAGTCGGAGCTAGCAAAGTAATTTGGGGCCAGCGACTGGTCAATTGTCGAAAATAAACCTTTTTGATAATTCTAAGAACTTTAATCTCTGCTTTATGTGACTTTATACTCACCAGTTCAAGATCCGGATATTTCCCGCCGAATTCGAATTGGACTACGTGTAATGAATGTATTATGCAGGAATAATTGATGGGTATATGATAAATTCAGTTATCAGCACAGGAAACGCTTATTAGATATAAAGGCGTTCATTTAACTTCAATAAATGTCATTTTATAGTCGGTTTTGACAAAAAACTATTTATATGATTCATCGGATTAAGTGATCTTGCATTACGACGGTGTTCTACGAAAACCTCGTAACAGCTTAGAATCCGTAGAGCACCGACGATTACCAAATGCGGATACGATAGACTGATGGGTCACATAGAAAGACTAAACCGGGAAATAAAGGTCCAAAGTAAACGTTTGTTATGCATCAATGATATCGAAAGTTGGATAACTAATAGGAGATTAATCCTACTAAAGCTCTGTTGTAGAGAGGATGTCTGGCTTTGTAAAAACATATTCATAGAATGCTTCATTTAAAGGGAAAGGACGAACTTTTCTTCCTCTTTTTTCTTTGTTTTATTTTCGATTGACGCAGACTTACTTCTTGTAAAATACCCCAACAAATTTGAATAAATAGGGTTTGGCCATTATTGAATGAAAATTGTTTGTACAGTGATAGCCAAGATCTCATATTTCAGTGATGGAAAACAATACTCTTAAACCAACGTTTAAGACAGGATTCGTTATAGCTTGGTACATAATAGAAGTCGTTTAAAAAACACGAAATAAAAGAATTTGATAAAGATACTTAAATGATGGCTCACGATTTTAAGGCGAAGAACCAATCGATGAATTCATAGACATTGAATTTGATGATAGTTAAGCAAACCCCTTTATAACATGAAATAACACGTTTTGGATTCTTTCGATTATTTTCCCCATTATATTGGTTTGCTTTTAATCGCGTTGGCATTCAGTTTTCATTCTGGAATCTCATAATGTGAGAATATCAGTTTAGCTAACTTGATCAAGGCCCGAGATTGTAAAACTTTTTTGTCGTACTCAATTGAGGATTTACTCTAAACTCGATTCGAAATTAAAGATGTATAGCTTAAATTCTACGCCAAGTGAATATGAAAGATTACATAGGTAAATTATGATTTATAACACTCATTCTGAAAAAAAGATTGAAACACAACATTTATTTAAGCTTGAAATTTGGGTATTTTCTCTGCTGAGTAAGAAACAGGTTTTATTATCTTAGGAGAGCGTAATATACCACTTGTTTCTAATCCCCCCAGAATTCGAACCACAAATTAAATAAAACCTTGAAATAACCTATTGTTTAAGAAATTATGAGGATAAACTTTGCCCATTATTCGGCCATAGAGAACGATCAAAGGCAGCTACCAGATGCTGAATCCTCGGGGATTAATACTCATAAAGATTAATAAAAACTCATGGACTCCTTTATACGTCTCTCACACCTTTGCGTATCGACCCGCGTAAGCGTGGCGTATCACGATAAGAAAGGAACGCCGTGACAACGTAGTAGGAACGCGAGTTTACGTAGCGCATACGCCTCGATACGTAGCATGATCTCCTCGTACGCCGAGGGTCGACGTATTTTTAAGTGTGCACTTAAAAATACGTAGCACGTACGTGACAGCTCTGATACGCCGCGCTTACGTAGTGTAAACGCCGTAGAAACGAAAATAACGTAGCAGTTATGTAGCAGGAACGTAGCTCTTACGCCTTGTACGTGGCACGAACGAAAAGCTAATCATGCCGCGTAACCACGGCGTAAGCCCGCGTATGCGTGGCGTATGTGCGGCCTATGTGCGACGTTAACCGCGTTGTCACAACGTTTTCTCGCGTTCATGCTACGTACGTGTTACGTATGTTTCGTTTCTATTTCGTTGCAGCTGCGTTGGTGTTGCGTTGTCGGAGTTTCTATGGCGTTCAAAGAGTTTGTGTCTGAATAGCGCCATAGTACCAGTATCCTTGGTCTGCTCTCATTATTTCCAAAGTCATGGACCAAGAAGATTATGATATTGCTGTTGTCGGACTTGCCTGGACATTTTGCTTACAAAAACAAACTGAATCAGCTATTAGGTTGCATCTTCGGCTGCTTTCTGATGAATGACTACAACGACGTGAAATAAACAGTTTTATACCCCAAAGTAAACAGTAAACGTCGTGATTACGCAGCAGCAACGCCGCGCGAACGAATGGAACGCCGTGCTTACGTAGCGGTTACGCCGCGACAACGCCTTATACGCCACTCTTACGCCTCAGAACGTGGTACTTACGCCGCTGGATCCCCATACAAACACGGGAACGCAGCAGGAACGCCGCGGAAACGCCGCAGGAACGTAGTACATACGCCATACCATTGAGATCGATCAAAATACGCCTTGGTCATCGGCGTTTGATCCACGTAAAACATTTTTGGCCCAAACGCCGCAGTTACGCAAAGGTGTGAGAGCAGCATTAGTTTCCTTGTTTGAATCCGACTTTGACAAAAATCCGACGGGAATTCAACCTTGATATTAACCTATTACCGAGTGGAAAATTTTTACACTGGTCCAAATTGAAAGGAATTGTAGACGATAATTTTAAGTTTATGAAATTTTAGGTTCTTTCTTTCAATTTTCTGGATAGGAAAATTGTGTCAAATGAAAAAAATGCTTGTAAAAAGCAATTTCTTCATTTTACACTATGTTTTTCTAAATGTTTTTATTGAGGGGCGTCCAAAAGCGTCACTGTTTGGGATTGGGTTGAAAAAATTTTCTTAAGACTTATGGTTGATAGCATGTAACAAAAAAGTAAAAAAAAAAAAAAAAGATGTACGTTGGCGACCTTCTGGATTAAATTGTACATTTAAGTCGGAAAACAACAAAAATACTTCAAATAAATTTTAGCTAATTTTTGAGTTCCATGGTAACTTCTGGTCTAATGAATGATTTAATTGGTCAATTGATTCTTTGATTGTGACGCGATCCGTCAGTTCACACCTGTATCAATATGTTCATACTCTCTAGACATAATTTTAGTGGTCTTTTGCGTCATGGATTTAATCCATTGTATAACGTAGCGTACACGAATACCTGTTATCTATTTTACCGTTTAAACGACAAATTCACAATGATGTTTTGTGTTTTTAGGTAGCAAAACGCCTGGTTTGATAGCTTAAGTTAACAGACAAAATTTTGAGGTATTCTCAGAGTTCAATGAGTGCAAACTACCATTGGAGGCTTAGCCGCTTAACCTATTGAATGCTTACGCCATAAGAAGTAGTTCTTGTTTATTTTCAAAAATTACAAACTCTTTTCAAGTTTCAAAAGCATGCTATCTAACCAATTCCCACTAAACTCAACTTTTTTAAGCATCCCAAGAAAAAGGCTTTGGAAAACATTGTGGACAATGAAGAAATTGCTTGTAACAAGCAATTTCTTCAATGTCCACGATGGGTTTCTACAAAATTCCACTAACTTGAAATTGTAGTCTGCAACTTCTTTCAATTTGAACCAGTGTACGATTTTGCCGTTTTGTAATGGGTAAATTTATGGGTTACTTTAACCTCGTTTATTTATCTTGATGATCTTAGACAAAGATGATTACATGTAATTAACAAAACTATGCTTTTCTAGCTTACAGTACTTTCAGTACTTTGGTTTTTAAATAGGTCAAAATATTTTTGAAAAATGGTTGTGTAAGATTTCAGGTGTCGATCATCAAGTTGTTCAATGTTAAAGTCTGGTTCGTTGGCCCATTGGCTAGCGTGCAAGATTCGAATTTGATTAATATGGCTTCGAGCCTCATCTACTATAAACCGGTTTTATTTGCGGGGGTTTTATTTTCGCTGGTAATAGCGAAACAAAGAGGTCACGAATTCAAGAATCTCTCTAAAATTGGACCATTTTGTATATAAAATAAGAAGGATTACGAAGTACGCCAGGGACGGTCGAAGACATTACATTTTCCAATAAAGTAGCGAAAAAGGCTAATTTTTAAATCATCCCATTTTATTTTTTCATTGACTAATTTACGTCAGCAGATCATTTATGAAACATGTTAAAAATAGTTTGTAATTAGTGACAGCTAGATCGATACTATTCGGCATATTTAGATTTTGTCCCTTATTTACTCTGCAGTTGTTGTTATTTTTATTCCAGTCATTTTCTGAGGCTTTCAGTATCGTCTCCTTTGAACCCTGAGTGTATCATCTTATACAGGCGTATGGTATTCTACTTCTCAAAGGAGATAACTGTGCTTTGGTTAACAGAGATTAGGTTAAAAGTATTCAATGGATTAACAGTATAGTCATTCTATTCGTAGTTCGGAATTGAGTCGGGATATATCGGGTATCGACTTTTTCGTCGCAGACAGAGACTAGGCCCACGAACCTGTAGTAGTGCTAAGCATCCATTCCTTATCTCTACTGGTGTGAATTATTATCTTTTCTTTGCGAAAGAGAGAGAGAGAGAGAGAGAGAGGGGAGAGAGAGAGAGAGGAGAGAGAGAGAGAGAGAGAGAGAGAGAGAGAGAGAGAGAGAGAGAGAGAGAGAGAGAGAGAGAGAGAGAGAGAGAGAGAGAGAGAGAGAGAGAGAGAGAGAGAACTTTGACTTTAAATATCCTAGTACAACAATTCACGACCTATGAATCGGGCATTTTTAAGGTCTGGCTATTGTGTTTTAAAGTTTGTAACATTCGCAATGATTAAAAAGTGAATCAATGCATATAGTTAACCAATATACCAATATAACAAAACCAATGATCAGGATTCTATTAATGCCTATATAAAGCATATGAAAATCATATTAACTAGTTTCGAAATCTTGCTTTATTTAATCGTTAGACACGATTTATCGGCTACAAACCTTTTTAGGGTGTGTGTGTAAAATGCTTTATATTTCAAATTACATATAAACGGTTTGCAAATCAACGACAAAATATATATATACTTAATGCCTTAATACACTAAGCGAACAAGTTTTTTAAAGCTTATCATTGTTTTTCAAATTACCTAAAACTTTTACAATTTCAACAATTGTGATGAATAACCGTCAAAACTTGTTCTTATCATGCAGTGACTGTTTGCCATCGATCTTGTAATTAAGGCTATTTTAGATGTGAGGCCGCCGTCATAACGCAGTTGGTAGCGCGTCGGACTGTCAATCTAGAGGTCCCGGGTTCGATCCCCGACGGCTGCACTCATCCTTACTGACTATTTGTCTCTCACCAATGGGTCGATAATCGTAGGCCTATGTAGGATAGCAGCTCGAGGCTAGGAAAGGATGTAATGGTAGAACTGGTGTGAGAAATACCAGGATTCCATTGTTAGGTGCTCCAGCCGCCGCGATATAATTGAAAGATTGTTGAAAGCGGCGTAAAACCCCATTCAAACAAACAAACTATTTTAGGTGTTTTCTTCAATATTAGCCAGTTACGGTTAAGCATCACAATGATAATTAAACTTGTGATTGGTAGCCATTTAAATAATAGACTGATAAGTGCAGTGGGATATGTTCAACGGAAACGGTATAAGAGCTTCTTTACCCTTTGACCCGTCGGGAAAGAACTAAGAAACACGATCGTTGTGCCAACATAACGAAGCATACAACAGTAAAGTTAGACACTTCATTCATCAACGTTCAGCTACGATATCAATTATTTACAAATTGTTCTGGATGAAGGATATCCATGATTTTAAGACCAGATCGAGGCTACCTGAATAACTGCGATTGTCTCATTTTAAGGTTCTATCTTGGTCGAAATACCAACTTCTTCTCATTTGAAATTTCTCTTCAAATTTTACTTAATCCTACATTCGTTTTCCATTGATGCAATTTATCAAAAACCCTTTCAAACTCCTTCACTGTTCGAAATTATACACTGTATGTCGTTTTTAGCTCATAACTATATTGATTTCAATAAAATATTTATGCATTTCTCTTCTGTGTGATTTCAATAAATTCTTTTTCAATTTGGTTTCGTTAAGATCAATGCAACTCCCTCAACATATTTCTTAATACGAGACCTGTTTCTCCTGTGGGTTCTAAAAGGCCCAGGCCGTTTTTTCGTTTTTCTTAAGTATCTTTAATTAAAGCTATTCGCCGGAACTATCATCCGCATTACATTGATACCAAAGATAAAATAAAGTATATCTATTTATTCCAACTATGCTAACTTTGACTTTTGAAAATTGGGTTTATGGCTTCATTCTTTGTGAAAAACAAGATTCAAGAATCGAGATTCAAATTTTATTATGCAATTGACACAGCACATAAGGGATTGTAACAGATAAACAGAACTAGAGAATGATTGATCCAGATCCCCACTAACAATTCCCCCTTGCTATTTTGTTATTTCGTCTGCACGCCTAGCATGTTCAAATGAGACTCTCGCAAACTTAACATAAATCTTTCCCACACATATCCAGAGCACTGAAAGAAGATAACCAAAAGGTTGTCAGTAGTGAAAGAAACTGGGCTTACCTGCTCAGATATCAATGTATATGTTTTTTTTTCTTTACAAATTAGTGAGTTGAAAACGTGCAGGGTCATCATTAGAACAGTACTAATGAAATCATAACAGAACCCCTTAGTTATAAAATTGTTAACATCAAGCCATTTTCTCCCCATGTAATCTTAATGTGGCGTGCACTCGAGGAGAAAAAATCAATGTAATTATTCTTATCTAGCATTATAATTACAAAGATATCAAAACATAAATAATACTGTTTAAACTTTCGTAACAGCTTGAAGCGTAAATACCTCCATAACCCGCCATTTTGACATTCTAACCTCTGTCGGAATCGAGGGATTGCCGATGTGAAACAAAGGTCGAATGATTAATAAAATTAACAATTTAGGCCTGAAATAAAGTACTGTCCTCCTACAAAGTTGCGATTACATAATTGCTTTCTGGTGACTTGACGCAAATACAAGTTATTCAATCCATAGTAACGACATTTGGTCATCCGCCGACGATTTGCTTCTTATTTTATGTTTCAGACCATATGCTTTACTATTATACCTATAAAAATCTCTAGTGATAAATATATTTAAGAGATGAAGAGAATATTTTTTGTTTTCATGGAGATATGAACCGAAAAAACTAATCACACTGTATGAATACGCGAAGCGGATTCATACATAAGTGTGATTAGGTTTTTCGGTTCATACCTCCATGAAAACAAAAAATATTCCCTTCATTTCTTATAATTTAATAGCATCGAGCGAAAAAAGCAATACTTCACAAATTTTGATACCTTTTTGTAGAGAACTATTTTGTGCGGAAGCATACAAAATGGATGCGTGCTCAAAATTGTGTTCATGGAGGTATGAATTAAATTTTTCGACCAATCAGATCGCTCGTTTTTGATAGACGAAACTAACAATTAAATTATATAGATATAGAAAAGTGTGGAAAATCCGTATCTGATAGTGTCCATGCTATCTAAGATGACGTCATTTCCATTCTGTAGATGACGTCATAATGCAATTAAAGGTAATCAAAATGGTAAAGGGCAAAGGGAAATATTTGCAGAAATACTCTTATTTCATCGAATGTATTTAATAAGAATGTAGGTATATAACAAATTGAATAGTATGTTACGATAGCGATACAACATTTTGTATTTGCTTCTCGATGCGGAGGAAGAATTTCATATTCCACTCGACCTTCGGTCTCGCAGCGCGAAGCAAATACTATATGTTGTATCGCTATCATAACACAATATTTCCTATTTTTTTGATATCGTTTTATAAATCAGAGGAACTACTTTTCGTAGGTCAGTAGCCACGAGTAGCGTACCGTATAACTCGTAAAAAATACGACAATGTGATAGTTTCTAAATATTGTGGGTTAAAGTAGAACGCCAACTTCAAAATTCTAAACAGACAAATTATTTGCCATACCCTCTACCTTCGAAAAGAAGTTCGGTTATGATACTAAACGACGTTATTTGCAAAATTTATTGTCAGTAACATGTAACAAAAATATTAAACAGTTGGCTTTCAACCCGAACGTATTAGTTAAAGCTTGAATAAGAGTCAGTAGCCATCTTCAAGGTGATTGATGAAGACTAAGATGTGACTGAGCGTATGCACAGACTGGTCTGAGTCTTTACTTGGCATGTATATCAAATCATAATTGCTACAAACAGGTTCAAATGAGATAGAAAACAACGTGTTTGAATCTGGAAAACGTTCGTTTTACCTTACCATGCTATTTTCTGCGATACGCATTTATTCCATTCGCAATTGAGCCTGTGCGTGACATTTCCAACAATTTCGCAGCTGCGTGACTCACACACATTGAGCACCCTGGACAGCCATTCGGGGCAATTAGAATATTCGCTGGTTATTTAAAGAAGCTTTGGGTCAGTATCTATCTACAAAGCGCAGAGTGAAGACTCTGATCAGTCTGTGCGGATGCACAGGCTGATCTGAGTCTTTGCTTGGCGCACATGTGTAATGGTTGGAAATGTCACGCACGCGCTCAATTATGTTTAATGATTACTAACCAAGTCTCACATGATGTCGCATTTAGACACCACCGAAGATTATTAATAGGGAAAATATGGTGGAAAATGAAGAAATTGCTGGTCAAAATTCAAAGAAGTTGCAGACGAAAAATTCAAGTTGGTCGAATTCTACCACCCGTTGCCTTTAAGAGTAGAAAACAGTTGGCACAATGAAGAAATTTCTTTTCACAAGCAATTTCTTCATTATACATAATGTTTTCCAAAGCTTTATCCTCGAAGGGACGTAAAAAGGCGGAATTGTGTAAGGAATGAGTTAATACAGCATCACTCTGATTCGTCTCACCTAATAAAGTTTGTTTGAAATGGGTTTTACGCCGCTTTTAGCAATCTTTCAGTTATATCACGGCGGCTGGAGCATCTAACACTGGAATCCTGGTATTTCTCACACCAGTACTACCATTACATCCTTTCCTAGCCTCCAGCTGCTATGCCACATATAGATCTACGATTATCGACCCATTGGTGAGAGACAAATAGTCGGAAAGGATGAGTGCCGCCGTAGGGGATCGAACCCGGGACCTCTAGATTGACAGTCCGACGCGCTACCAACTGCGCTATTACGGCGGCTCTCACCTAATGTAGATTGGGAACAATGGCATAATAATGATAGAGTAGACATAACACAATATATGACAGTCAGAGTATTATTCCCCTATGAATACAAGATAAATCATCTCCTTCTATTTCTTGTTAACCCATAACCAGACGGCAAAAAGTTAGACTGGTCCAAATTGAAAGAGATTGCAGACGACAATTTGAAGTTTATGAAATTTTTGATATTTTCAACATTCTATGTGGAAAATAGAGTGGAAAATGAAGAAATTGCTTGTAACAAACAATTTCTTCATTTTCCACAATATTTCAAAAGCTCTAATGCCTCTTTTGAGCATACCTTGTTCAAAATGATTCTGACCAGAGTTTTCACTGTGCGCACAGCTTTATATTGCCAAAGGGATTAACTTTATTCAATTTGTAGAGACCTCCTTCAAAAGTATGCTATTTAACCCGTTGTGCACTTTAACCTTATTTATCTAACATGACAACCTTGACAAAGAAGACCATTTAACAAAATTTTCAGTATTTGATTTTAGTCGGGAAGAACGGTTGGGATAGTCTACCGTCAACGGAGAGTCATTCCTGTCAGCCCGATTAGCTCAGTTGGTAGAGCACTTGACTTCAAACCTCAAGATCACGGGTTCGAACCCTGGACTGACCATATCAACTATCAAACTAATTGTCTTTCGGATGAGATGTTAGACCGAGGGCCCATGTGACGGTGCTATCCATCAGGCACGTAAAAGGACCAGGCGGAGCTCTCAGCAGTTTCGTCATGTATCCTTGCATCCCCCCGTAACAACTAACCGTCTTCTGGGGCCGTGGCTCATATGGGTATGAAAAAAGCGGATATACACACACAGAGTCATTCGGAGGACTCCCTTGACCCAATTTCATGTATCTAATATCTCGTCTCCAGATTTAGAATAGTATTTACTCTTTTTAGTCATGGAATCAAAACGTTTTCTCCTTTCTATAAACTTTCTTTTTATCTATTTTTTTTAATTTTGTTGATAAAAGTTAAATTTATATTTAAAATATTTTGCAAAATCTTAGAATAAAAAGATAATACATAAATAAATGAAGGTATTTATTTCAATACTATATCTTATTATTTTGAAATACCAATCTTGATTTGACTCTGCTCTATCTTTTATTTGTTTTCATTTCCTTGTTTGTTTGTTTTGTTTTTGTTGTTTTTATACAAGGTTCCTTTTCGCGTTAACCCAGATCCTGGCGACATAATTTGCATAGCCCTTCTTTCTAAGGTAATTTTCAGAGACGCACAAATATCGAACTGTATTATCTATTATGATAACATCAGAGTAAAATTCAATTTGTCTAACGAGTAAAGAAAGCCGAAAGGTTATTTTCTAAATTATTTATAATTGGGCCCGGTAGACTAAAGGTCTTTTTTTCCAGATTGTGCCATTGGTGAAAATAAGATAAACAACATAGATAAGCATCTCATAATTGTCTGAGAATTATACAGCTGTGTCTGAAATTTTGATAAATATTTGAAATGACGGATCACTCACCCCGCCCACAGACCCCGCTGTCTACGCCCACTGACTCCGACAGGAAGTTTTTCATTTCGATACTTTATTTTGCAAAAAATATGGTCAACAATGTCCCAAACAAGTAATAAGAACGTCGTTGCTTAAAAAAAAACAGTAGTTTTCACGTTTAAGCCGCCAAACAAACAAACAATGCTTTACATAAATATTTGCCAATGTTGGAGTTCTGTTCCCTTCCTTTCTATCTAAATGAATTATTTGATTGTTTGATTTACTCTTTGATTGACAGTCGCGATTGTTGTTAAAGAATGTATGCGAGTGTGTAAAATTACAAAAAACGTTTGTTCTACATAGTACCTTTTGTTTGGCGGAATTAATGTGAAAATTATGTCTAAATCGGGAGAACATTTTACAAAACTTGGTTTGTTAAATATACAAAACGTAACACCTTAGCATGTGGTTTGTTTGTTTGAATTGGGGTTTGTCGCCTGTTTTATCAGTATACCAGTTATATCGCGGAGGCTTGAGCACCTACCATGGATTCCTGGTATTCTCAGACCCGTACTACCACAACATCCTTTTTGAGCCTCCAGTTCCTCATCTTTTAAGATTATCAACCCATTGGTGGGAGGCAAATGTCGGAAAGGATATTTGCCGCGACCGGGGATCAAACTCGAGACCTCAAGATTAGGAGTTCGGCTCAGTATGACCGCGGCCCTGAGCATGTGGTAACGTAACACATTCAGCAAATCACGCCATAACATCTTTAAATGTGAAATTAACCCTTCCCCATTTTTCGAAATTCTAGACTGGTCAAATTTAATCCTTTCCTGTACAATCCCTTGTTTTCCCGTCCCAGTGATTTTATACATGAGTAATAATTGTCGGAAAAGAAGAAAATGCTTGTAGCAAGCAATTGTTTTCTTTTCCCACAATATTTTCTAATCTGTAGGTGGGTAACCTTTCAAATTACACCATTTTTATTTGTCATCTGAAACTCCTTTCAAATTGGACCAATCTAAAATTTGGAAAAAACGGGAAAGGGTGAGAAGAAGCTTCAGACACCACGCATATGTTGGTGTAATTTGAAAAGTAACCAAACTACACGTTAGAAAATAATGGGGTAAAAGAAGAAATCGGTTGTAACAGGCAATTTCTTCTCCTCCTACAAAGTTTTCTTAAGTATAAAATTATAGGAACTTAAAATCAAGGGAGTGTGCAGGAAAGAGTTAAATTGAAACATAGGGAATTCGTTTACTTGTCATTACAATAATTCAATAGCCTAACAAAAAGTAGGATTTGTAATTCATTTTCCTCATAAAACCACAGATATGCATTCTAATTGACGTATTCTGAAATTAATGCGATACATAGACAATAAAAGTAGCAATGTGCGTGATTTTACGATTTCAATTGATATAAGGTGGGTTTTTTTTGTTGTTGTTGTTTTTTGTGTGTGTGTTAGTTTCAGGGAAATTTATTTGTGTGTTTGATTTCCTAATCTTTAGATTAGTTTAGTACCTAGTACAAGAATTAGATGGTTGGAGTAGAAAACAGTGTTTGGATATTAGTTATAAGGATAATGATAAAAAAGATACTTTAAAAAGGTTGAAAATTCCAGGGTGTTCCTACCAAAAAGTATTATATATTAAGCTTTGTCCAAATTAAAAGACGTTGCAGGAGACAGTTCAGTTTGCTTTGAGATATAAAATAAATGCTAGATACTGTAGAAAAAATATTATGAATATTATGAGAAAAGAAGAAATTGCTTGTTACCGGACAGCTCAGCTTTCTCACATAGTTTTTAATGCACGTTTCTTCAGCACTTTAAATAAATAGATAAAACATTAAAATCCCTTTACAAAAAAAAAAAAAGAAAGCTTCTAGAAGAGATATTTTGTATATAACCTTTTACGAGAAAAGACGGGCAGTTTTGAAAATCTTCATTTCTTTAAATATAATAACTGCAGTATTGTTGTTGAGTGTGCATCTGCTGGTACCTACATATCCTATAGGTATTTTGGGTCCAAGGTTGTTCATAAGATTTCCATCAAAATGTTCATATAGGTTCAAAGAAGGATTGCTTTTAAATATCTTGACTAATTCGTCCTAAAAGTATCATTTTATATTGTATCTAGTATATTGCAACTTGTGACTCTACAAATATTTTGAACGTTAATTATTATTTTCTTAGGTGAGTGCTTAAGTGCACTCTCGTTTTAAAACATCATTGGATATTTTTTCCAGAGCACTTTTATTGATCGTCAGTTTCAAGTAGGCCCAATGTCGTGATCCAAAAATAATATAGAAAAGCCTCGTCAAATGTAGTCCAAGTTCTTCCGTAAACTTTTTGATAATATCGGAATATTCTGGATAGAACTTAACTTTCTTTTACGGAAAATGACCGTTTGAGGCGCTTGTTTTCCGTAACCAATTCCCACACAATGGCGTTTTTTGGCGACATTTAAGAAAAAAACAAACATGAAAATAGTGTGTAAAATGATTTGTTTGTTTGTTTGAATGGGGTTTTACGCCGCTTTCAACAATCTTTCAGTTATATCGCGGCGTCTGGAACACCTAACAATGGAATCCTGGTATTTCTCACACCAGTACTACCATTACATCCTTTCCTAGCCTCCATCTGCTCTCCCACATAGGTCTACGATCATCGACCCATTGGCGAGAGACAAATAGTCTGAAAGGGTGAGTGCCGCCGTCGGGGATCGAACCCGGGACCTCTAGATTGACAGTCCGACGCGCTACCAACTGCGCTATGACGGCGACCTTGTGTAAAATGAAGAAATTACTTGCATCAAGCAATTTCTTCATTTTACAAAACGTTTTCCAATGCTTTCATATTGAGGTGTGTTTAAAAGCGTCATTGTGGGGGAATGGGTTAAACCTTGCAATAGCTTTGCTAAATCAACGCCAAAATTGACCAGAAATGTTAAAATCGCGGCAAAAAACCCTCAGATATTTAAAATAATAATGATATTAATATTTGTCGTCTGCACCTCTTTCCAAGTTTGACCAGTCTAAAATTTTGCCACCTGGTATTGGATTTATTAGTGTATGTAGGAAAGTACAGCGTCTTTTCAGGGAATACTTTTTATGAATCGATCCGTTCTCAAATCAACGATTAAACGTCAACAACAAATAAATAAACTGGCTCTTTAAGGTGCTTGGTACCACAGGGAACAGTTACGTATGCTAGATATTAGCTTAAATGACCCAAAAGTCAAACCAGGCCTTTTAGAAATGCTATATATAGACAAGGGGTACAACTCAGAAATAACACTTCTTTGTTGAAACATTTTACAGATGTGCATATTTCCCATTCATTCGACGAAAACTACACGGCTTTCGGAGTACAGACACATTTCTTAAAGAAATACACCTCAATTTTGCTCGCTTGTCGAGAAGTAGCACCTTCACTTTTCATCAGTAAATAGCAATTCCAAGTTCTATTATGCATAGAGCAATGGCAAATGATAAATTAACTAGCATACGTAACTGCTCCCTGTGCTTTGTACTGTAAGTTCACTAAATATATGCACTATCACGTGATCTCAAATCGTACTGGCTAAGTGAAACTAGAACAACACTCTTTCTCTAGATCAAAAAATAAAGTGTCGGACACGAATATTCGTGTCATTGTTGAAACTGAAAAATGGATACAAGTGAGTGGTATTGTGGTGGTGTAAATGTTGTGATATTCTTAACTGCACATTGAATAATTTAAATGCTTAGATTTTATACTTTGCAAAATCGTAAAATCGTGCACATAATTCATTTTATTTTCTGGATTTGAAGATTGTTCAATTAGTTTCGGAATACGTCAATCATATTTTGCACAGAATGCAAATCATAAAATACATTTTATATAAACCGACAATAAAGCCTGATTTATTGCATATCGTATGTTTCTGAGAAACATTTTCATTATCAATGTCATTTGGTTTTACTTTGATTTCATTTATACAATTCTAATCACATTATGTTGTTTCATATAGTTCGATTGTGCATTTTTGAGTTAGTCTCTTTATGTTTGGTTAGTCTCTTTAATGTTTTGTATTTCAATCTCATTTTCAAAGAAGAATTCAAAACAAACAAAAAGAGACACGAACAAATAAATACATCTTCACTCTCTTTATCACTTAGATACCAGGCGTTCAGTCTAATTTATGTTTACGTCTTCTACTGTTTTATTCCCCTATCGACAAAGCCGAAGGAGACATAAGGTTTGAACTCTGTCCGTCTGTCAGTCCGGTAACCAGTCTCCGACTCCTTTTTTCTAAACGCTTGCAGAAATTTACCTGAGGTTGGTGTGTGCCTCTGTAATTATGAATTTTAGGACAAATTTGTGTTCTATTTTGGTCTATTGATTTTTAACGAATATTCTGATGCTGACCTTCGCGAATAATTCCAGGTTTCCGTACTTTTTCCCAAGAGCTGACAGATATTGACCTGACGTATGACGACAAATTGGTTCGCAAAATCGCAATGTAATACTTCAAGGCGGAATTTATCCTCGGCTGTAATATTAAACTTTAAGACTAATGTCATCATAAGCTGCAATGTAATACTTTAGGACTGCTATCGTCCTCAACTGCTATAGACATAGACATAGTTTAATCAAATATTCAGGCCATGTAATACTTCAAGGCGGAATTTATCCCCGGTTGTAATATTAAACTTTAAGACTAATGTCACCATCGGCTGCAATGTAATACACTAAAGTCATCCTCGGCTGCAATGTAATATTTTAAGACTAAAGTCATCTTCGGCTGCAATGTAATACTTCAAGACTACAGTCATCCTCGGCTGTAATGTAATACTTTAAGACTAAAGTCATCCTCGATTTCAATGTAATACATTAGGACTATTTTGTACTTCTCGACTTCAATGTGATACCTTAAGACGAAAGTTATCCTCGGCTGCAATGTAATACTTTAAGACTTGAGTCATTCTCGGCTGCGATGAAATATTTCAAGACTAAAGTCATTCTTGACTTCAAGGTTATACTTCAAGACTAAAGACATCCTTGACTTCAGTGTAATACTTCAAGACGAAAATCATCCTTGACTTGAAAGTAATACCTCGAGACTTAAGTCGTCCTTGACTTCAATGCAATACTTCAAGACGAAAATCATCCACGACTTCAATGTAATATTTTGAGGCGGAAATCGTCCTTGATTTAAATGTAAGACTTCAAGACTAAAGTCTTTCTCGACTTCAATGTCAAACTTTAAGACTAACGTTATCATGGACTTCAAAGAAATACTTTATGACTTAAGTAATCCTGGATTTCAATGTAGTAATTCAAGACTAAATTCATCCTCGACTTCAATGTAATACTTCAAACTTTAGTCATCCTCGACTTTAATGTTATACTTCAGGACTAAAGACATCCGCGGATGCATTGTAATACTTTAAGACTTAAGTCATCCTCGACTTCAATGTAATTCTTCAAGACAAAAAAATTGCTTGGCTTCAATGTAATACTTCGAGTCGAAAGTCGTCAAATATTGCATGACTGGTTTTAGCCTTCACTACCTGCTTGTTCCTGTTTGCTGAGAAAAAAAATCTTTAAATATATTATCGACTTCATTATTTCAAAGTTTTGAAATATTGTAAAATGAGGATACATTTCAGCAGGACAAAGGTTAACAGAAGGACAGTCTTCTCTACATCACAGGACTGGATTACTCCTCTTCACGAGTCCTAGCAAATTGAGGCAGTTTGAAGTAAACAAGCACATTATGTAAATGTTCTTAAACAGTCCATTATCACTAAATTTGTTTCCCTATTATCCGATTAGGTAAATGGACATTGAATTGATACAAGCGATTACACTAACAACATTTTCGCATACTGAGACAGGATTATACTTGAGAACCTAGATTTTCTTAATGGTGTATCAAAACTCTACCTATTATTTATTTTCTCCTTACAGAATCGGTATTTTAGAAATTCGTAGACCAGTTGGCGTGACCAGCAATCCGTCAAAAATGAGTTCCGCCTTTGTTCAGTGGTATTTGCAGATTTCATAAAATCTGTTTGTTTATGTTACGTGTTAAGTCAATGCCGTCCGGCCCAGCTCTTAATCGGGCAGTCAAAAAGCACTTAATTATCGATTCTGTAAAGAAACAAATCATACTTGGTGTTTAAGTCTCGTGCTTTTAACAGGATATTGGTAATAAACGACACTATTTTATAAAATATGTGTCCAAGGGACATACAAATGAAGGGCGGGTCATTTGTTGGTCACCAAATTTCGTAACTATAGCTGGAATAAACAGTAGTTATGACATTCAAGTTTCCAAACCAAAAAAATATATAAATATCGGAGCTGAAAGTTTATTAGATCAGACTTTCAGCTCAAAGTCATCTAATTTTAACTTAGTCCTAGCCCTGATCAAGAGAATTATTTACGAAATTGCCGAATATTTGGAAATTGTTTGTTTGTTTTAATTGGGTTTAACGCTGCTTTTAACAATTTTTCAGTCATATCGTGGCGGCTGGAGCACCTAACAATGGATTCCTGATATATCTCGCACCATTACCACCATTATATCCTTTCCTAGCCTCCAGCTGCTACCCTACTAAGGTTTACGATTATCCACCCATTTGTTAGAGACTAATGTCGGAAAGGATATGTGCCGCCGGGGATCGAACCCATGTCAGCGACCTTTAGAGAGTGTAGAAGGTTTCTTAGTAGTGACCTGAAAGTTAAGTGTTTCGATTACAAATTTGGCCGATAATTCTCCAAGACAATATATATATATATATATATATATCTGATCCATTAAACCATCTCCACACAACGAAATTTTAGTCCACATTGATAGAAGCTGCAGACGACAATTTCAAGGTGGAGGAATTTTGGATTTCTTCGTTTTTTAGATAGAAAACATTGTTAATGATGAAGAAATTACTTGATACAAGTAATATCTTCATTTACTATAATGTTTTCCAATGTTTTTTTTTTCTTGAGGATCGTTAAAAGGAGGTATTGTGTGGGAGTAGATTTAGCAATCAGTGGGTCTTTAAACTGCCTCCAAATGTTTTCATCCTTCACCCTAAGTTACCCACTTACAATTTTGTCCAATACTTCGTGTAGACAGACATCTTGACCAACGCGCATGTTGATTAGGTAAAAAGGCTTGAAAAAAATATATATATATATTAAAAATAACCATTCAGAGTTCCTGATTTTTTATATTCTATGGGATTTGTAAAGACAAACATCGAGAATTTTTGGATTGATTAAGTCAAAACATTGTCTCTAAGAATTTCTAAGAAGTTTACCTAGTGACCTAGATATTGACCCCAAGTGATCTAATTTCGAATTGCCGCGTTTTTAATAATTTTTGTCAATTTTGGCGTTGATTTAGAAAAAATATTGCATTCTTAACCCATTCTCCCACAATGGTGCTTTTAAACACCCTTCGATATGAAAGCATTCGAAAACGTTGTGCAAAATGAAGAAATTTCTTGTCACAATATTTCTATCCAAAAAGACAAATATTCTAAAGATTTTATCAACTTTTAATTGTCGTCTGCAACTTCTTTGAATTTGGACTAGTCTAAAATTTTATCATGTGGGAATGAATGAGCATGTCTTCAAGGAACATGTTGAAGACGGGGGACAACAGACGACAAACAGCCACACCAGCCACATATAACAACGAACGACTACATTTAGTCAGCTTATACAATAGATCTCATAAACTTCAATAAAGCTTACATTAAATGTGCTTTGATTCTCGAGAGACTTGTCAGGAAAATGTCAAATTGTATTGAATTGGTGTGAAATTCTGTCTATCGAGATTTTTAGGATTTCATTCGCCTAGAGAATAATATACTATTTGCACTGGATGCAACCCGACTTCCTTTACCGTAACTGACCAATCGCTGGCCCTACCCATTGACTCCTTTGCCCGCCATCGACTCCGACAGGAAGTTTAGCTTCGATTTCTAACCGCGTTATATTTAAATTATATGACCAGTAACATGTATATGTAGAATAGTTGGTTGTCGACCGAAACGTCGTAACTACAGCTTGAATAAGTCGTAGTTACGACGTTTCGGTCGCAAAACCAACAGAAAAGCTTAACGAAAGTGGCGGTCGGTGCCGCAGTTCAAAACTCATTTCTGGTCTAAAAGAACGATTTGATTGGTTGACTTATTTGATGGACAGACGCAATTGGTGAATTGCTATGACCACGTGGCAATTATATGGAGGTGGACTCGCGTAGACCAGTAAGGTGACTTACTTGAAAATATACCTAACGATCGAGAAAACATAACACATCATAATCATGTCGAAATACATGTACCTATAGGAGAGGGTCAAAAACGGAAACAAAAATTTTCAAAATTAATTCTTGGTTCATTTAATCAACTCATAATCGTATATCAGAGAGAATGAAGACAATTCGCCCTATGCGTCTCTACAGAAAGAAAAGAACGGAAATTCTAAACCTGTTATAAACCAGTATGGCATTTCTGAAGACTCCATTTACCACCATAAAGGCGAACTTTCTGTTACGTTAGGGTAAATACAAGATATATGCATTACCCATTCCCACACAATTACACTTTTTGGTGCCCCTTAAGAAACGAATATTTTCTTCATTTTCCACTATGTTCTCTACCAAAAAAGACATTTTTTTAAAAATGTCCTTCAATTAAAATTTGTCGTCTGCAATTCCTTTCAAACTAAAACTTTGTCGTCTGGTAATGGGTTAAACCCACGATTGTGGTGTTGTATGAGAATTACTTCGCGTAAAATAGGCAGAGCAACGATGATAATACTTGTAACCTCTTTGTTTCCGTTTAAACAGATGTTTGAGCTCTTTTCTAAAGTAAGCTCCAGTAATGGAATACAAGAAGAAATTGATACAATAGTTGATATAGAAGATGGTACGAGTCACGTGTAGCATATCATTCATGTTGTCACTACTCTTCTCGTGACTATGTATCGTTCCAGATTTGACAGTTGCTGTTTCCTTATACAACAAATATCTCTTACACCACACAGCAAAGTACGGTAGGTTTAGTGACACAAAACAAATAGAAATCGCCAACAAGATGAAGGTAAACTCCAGTCTTATGATTGATTCTTCAGTAACGATACGTATTTTTCTATGACGCTTATTTCGAATCACGAGTCTTCTGATTATCAACAGGTTCAACACAGTGATAAGCACAAAAGGAATGAAGGTTATGGTCAACCCGAAGATACTGTCTAATATAAAGGAAAGATACTGGTGGTCTTTATCACTGGTACAGATAGGGTCGCCACTGATACCCGTGTGAGAACGACTCAAGATCGGTTTATAAACACATCCCGCCGCCGCTAACACGATCGATCCTAAGATGATCCGAGACGTTGACTTTGGGTCACATATGTCTTTTCGTCGTAGTGGAAAACACACGCCGATAAAGCGTTCAATTGTGAAAAACACGACGAACCACGAAGAAAGGAACCGAGCTATGTATTGTAAATAGAGTAACATTTGACATGTTCCATGATCTTGTAGAAATGAAACTATTTGATACCCGTTAACGTGAGCTAGGCCGTGCTTAAGCCATTCTGGGAGAACATAAAAGACGAGAGCCAGTAAGTCGGATGTTGACAAAGCAGCAAGATAAATACTGGCAGAAAGTTTTCTCATGTTCTTCGATACAAACACTACGAGTGAGAGAGCGTTCCCAATTAGTCCAATGATGAAAATAACTGGTGTAAAATATGTGTAGAAAAGCTGGGATTTTGTGATGGCGATTGTGGTAGACATTTCGGGGAGCGTATTTCGATCACCAAAAGTACAATTAGAGATGTTACTGGCATTCTTGGTGGTATTTATAACGTCATTGTAGTTTCCACAATTCGGAATAATTGGTAAAATACTGGTGTTCCCCTGAAACGATAAAAAATTGTTCAGTTTAGATCTATTCGTGCAGTAAATGAATCACAACAGGGAAGGAAATTAATATGAAACAAACTAACTACAGACAAAACTGTGTGAAAAATTGTATACTCAAAGATTTGATATTTTGATACTATAGTGACATAATGCACTTTTATGTAGTCTCTTATAAATTATTACCAAGTCTCGCCTGGCTGATAAAACATAAATATTATTTATTATCTAACTAATGGAAAGTTCAATTCAAATTCGTCCGTGTTTCATAAATGTCACGATTCAAAGTATTGAAGGTACTGAAAAGATAAGTTTTTTATATTACTATTTAATTTTCATTTCATTATTTTTTTTTCTCTAATTATTGAAGGTATAATTTCAGTGAAAAAGGAGAAAAAATGGCGATATTGTCTATTGGCTTTTTAACCCATTACGAAACAGTACTTTATTTTTACGACATAACGAACTATGTAAAAGAAAACTGTGAGGGAAAAGGGTTAACGTTTTTTACATTGTCGTTTGCAACCTCTTTGATTTAGGAAAAGTCTAAACTTTGAATTGGTTATGACAAAAAAAAAAAGTACGTGATAGTATGGTAAAAAGATCTACAAGTTTCTATTTACTTAGTAAAAAGAAGCTTACAATAGCCCCAGACGTTATGAGGAAAAGATATTTAAGCCTTACATGACATTTCTGACCATTTTACACGTGCGTGTAGTGCGGACATAGAGAAACCCAGTAGCCAGGACAGTCATTCAAGCCATTTGGTTGATTTATTGAATGGGGTTTAACGCCACTTTTAACAGTATTTCGGTCATATCGCGGCGGCTGGAGCACCTAAGAATGGATTCCTGGTATTTCTCACACCAGCAAAACCACTACATCCTTTCCTAGCCTCCAGCTACTGTCTCACTTAGGTCTACGATTATCTACCAGTTGGTGAGAGACAAATGTCGGAAAAGATATATGCCGCCTCCGGGTCAAGGCATTTGGAATGATCGCTAGTCGGGTAAACCCTTGTTATGCTGAACTCGAATATTCCTGTTTAAGCAGGAGGCATAGACAAAGATCAGCCTGTACATACGTGCAGTCTGATCTTAGTCTACACCAACTGCTTGTCCCTGCTGAGCAGGGGTCGTTCATAAAATTGACTGTCTAAAGAAATATTAGTTCCCTGCAAGAGTTTCCAGTGCTTAAAGTCCTCTGATTTAACGTATCTTTTTTAAACAGATTTTATTCAGCATGATAAGGGTTCAGAAACTTTACACCACAAACTAAATAAAGAGAGTAGAGTGTAGACTCTGATGAGACTGCGGCCGGCCCCGCATAGCTTAGTCTGATTCTTCAGTTGCCTCCAATGTGTAATGGTTCGAAATACCACACACAGACGTATTTATTCTGCACACATAAATTGATAATTTAATTTTTAGCTTTATTTATCAAAAACGAGCGTTCTCATTGGTCGAAAAATATTATTCATTACTCAATGAACAAAATTTTGATTACGCAGCGATTTTGTTTGCTTCGACAAAAGGTATCAAAATTTGTAAAGCTTTTGTGTGTGTGTGTGTTTTTTTTTTTTTTTTTTTTTTCGCTCGATGCTATTAAATTATAAGAAATGAAGAGAATATATTTTGTTTTCAAGGAGGTATGAACCGAAAATCCTAATCACACACTGTATGAATCCGCTTCGCGAATTCATACAGTGTGATTAGTTTTCTCGGTTCATACCTCAATGAAAACAAAAACTATTCTCTTCATCTCTTAAATAAAAGATTTGCTTGAAATTACACTAACGTATCATCATAAGACAAAATTTTCGACTGTCCCAAACTGAAATAATTGCTGACAACATCTAAAATATGCCATTGAATTAAAGAAAAAAAAATGTCAAAATGGTATGAAATCATTGTGAGAAGAGGGAAATTGCTTATTACAAACAATTTTGCATTTTCTCATAATGTAACCAAACCTGTATTCATTCATTGCGTAAAAATGCGGTATTAAAAGGTAATAGGTTAAATTACATATGGATTTGTCTCCATGATCCTTTTTTAAAGCGGGTCTTAAACAGATTTTCATTATAAATATGTAAAGAGAATGTATCTGCTTTTTGAATAGTTATTTATGTCATTTTCATAATAAATGTTCTTTCCACTAAATTCACTAAAAAAAAAAAAAAAAAAAAAACAATTTAATGTACTATAGCCCTAATGCCCTGCTTTGTAACAGAATTTACCCAGCGAGTTTGTTTTTCTTAGTGTGAACTCGATAATGATTGAAATGGTAGCGGAAGCAAACGGCATAATTGATACATCATGGAAAAAGAATAAGGCAATATTTCGTGAAATCGGTATATAACGGAATTATCTAATGAATTCCGGTTCCGGAGTATTTTATTGAAGATTTGGTAAATAAGATTCCATACGGTATAGTATGTGTGTAAAAATGAAGCATATCAAATGTTTAAGCAGCCCTTGTTTTAACAAACACACTATAATCGACTGGTTATTATTCGTACTAAAATTTCGCAGTGGAATGAGTTGTTAGGTGTTGAAAAACAATTGATTTTATTTACGCTCAGCCATAGATTCGAATAAGTGATTTTTTACGAAAAAGTAATCAGTGGATTATTCTATTTATTATATTTCTGACAGCTTTAGTGACATTCAATATTTGTTAATTCAGTATATTGTCTGCTTCGACCATCGAGGAATGCGAGCATTAATACCAAAAAAAAAAATAAAAAAAAATCTATATTCCTTGTTGATATCTTGGATTGCATTTTATATGTGGGCGAAGGTATCAAAGAATTTTATGAAGATATTATGACTTTAATATATCTGTAGTTTTAACCCTTGTCTTGCTGAATTAAAATTCTATAAAAACCAAAGCACTGACAGCACTCAAAGGCCTTACTGGGGGCCAATATTTCTTTTGAAAATTGGATATTTAAAGAACCCTGACCTAAAAGGGACAAACATGGTGTGTAGACAAAGATCAGACTGTACTTTTATGCAGGCTGATCTTTGTCTATCCCTCCTGCCAAAACAGGAATATTCAAACATATAACATGACAAGGGTAAAGAACGAAAATAAGTTTGGCGAAAGATGAACTATATATGAGGACGACAACCTTATCGTCGATGAATATATTTCGTACATCAAATTGTCATTCAAGACATCAGTGTGGATAGTGTCGAAGAATAGGCAGTCTGTGGTCGCCAATTCCCCCGTGATGAGCGTTAAAGATCAACTTAGTCTGGTTGGATCGAGTTCTTGTCACTATTACTGCAAAATCATCGGATTTCGAGCCCTTGAGAATTTTTGAAGATCACGGAATAGTATGTATTGAATGCATTGAATACATAGGGAATATTGCAAACTTGTGCTTTTCTAGTTGTTGTTATCGAGTTCGAGAATCATAGGTATTTTTATCAGGTGAGACAAAAGGTCGAATCTAATAAAAAAATTACTTACGATTCGAAAATACGATAACAACAAACAGAGGATAGAAAACACTCTGTGGTAATCTTCCTTTTAACCCTTTCCTGTACAATCACTGGTTTTTTACGTCCTCTTAATTTATTACTTGAGAAAACATTGTGGGAAAAGAAGAAATTGCTTGTAAAAAGCAATTTCTTCTTTTTCCACAATATTTTCTACCCTACTGGATGGTTATTTCTCAAATTAAATCAACTCTTAATTTTCGTCTGCAAAACCTTTGAATTTGGACGGGTATAAAATTTTGCAAAACAGGAAAGGGTTAATATATACCTTTTTTGACTGAACAATAAGAACATTTCAGGATTTAACTAGTAGAAATATAACAAAATACTTCTAACGTCTTTATTCGTTTATTTCCTCACGAGCAAAAACGACAATGTCTCGAATAAGGGTTTTAATCTAAATAAATCGAACAATGTAAATGTCATTGTAAACGAATTCAAGAAAAATTTAATAATAGGCATAAAACGTTTGTGATTTTCTTTCTATAAAATATTGATCACGGAACATTGAACTAATTTTGATCATTAAGAAAAACGACAACAATATTCGTTACTTGAAGTTACATTAATGGCAAAATTTTCCAAATGAAAATGAAAACGCACAAAAGACCGAAATTATCAAACTATTTGCATTAATAAAATCAAAGAACAACTTTGAATAGTTTTTTTTTAAAATTAATTAATTTGCATTTCGAACAGATTCAAAAATCACGCTTTCTATATTTGAATAATTGTTAGACAATGACCTCGACCTTGTCAATTAACTTTAATCGACTTATTTGCTTATTTGTATCTTGCTGATCGCGGTTGCGTTGCAAATCAAACATCTATAGACCAATGAAACCATTCATTGGCATCGAACGTGAACTTTTATTCCGAAATTGGTTGCGTTTCTATCTCGATTTTTTTGGCGTCTTGAAAATGAAATAAGTTATCTGCAGCACAATAATGAAGTTTATGTTCGATCATAATTCTAAACGAAAACAGGGCTTTGAAAATCTATAGACAAAAATGGCGGCTAATTACTTAGTTTAAAACTCATTGCTTGTCTAAAAGAATTATTTCAGTGGTCAAATAGTTATTTACTGACAGGCGCGATTTTTCAATTAACGTATAGGAAGAAACAACATTTGAAACATGTCGGTTTGACCTTGTTCTGTCAGGTGGTCGTGTACAGCTCAAAAATATGCTCTAAAAACGAAAAAATATAAATCTTTTTTAAATTAATCTGCATTTTGCTTAAATGACCGAATTAAAACAAGTCTTTTTCTCAAGTTTTAGCCAGTTCGAGGCGGATCTCTTAGGGTCAAATTGCATTTATCCGATCGTTTACATGCTATTATTTTATTGACTTAAGACAATTGACCAATTGGTAGCCCCGCCCACTTATTTCGTTGGCCGCGCCTCACGTACTCTTACATATAGTCCCGCTTCGATTTTAAACGGCGTTATTATGCAAACTTTTTGGCCAGTAGCATGTAACAAAAAAGTTGTTGGTTGATGACCTAAACGTCGTAACTACAGTTTGAGTCCCAAAATCAACAAAATACAGGTAAACAAAAATGGCGGCTAATTTCGGAGTTTAAACCTCAGGTCCGGGCTGAATAAATCATTTGATTGGTAGGTTGATTTCTTAATTGACAGCCGCTATTGGTCAACTGAATAATTGTATGCTCTATATGTGTCGTAAAGTAGTATTCCACTAAATTTGATTGGGAAACATAGAAAATAGTCTGAACAACTTTCCCAAGCAAGAATTAGTACTACTAAAAATTTGTTAACGATCAATTTTTTGTTCAAGGATTTAATGCTCAAAACAAATCGCCTCTGAAAAGATTTTTTTTGATTAAGTTTTTTTTTTATAGATATGTAGTAAAAATGTCGATTAAGCATGTATACTACGCACTAGGATCTTGGAAAAGACATACCCCCTTAAGCCTGTTACATTTTGCCGTGTAACTTCAAATTTAGCGAACTTTCAAAAAAGTTATCACAAATTCTAGATTGATTTCAATTTCAATATGGCAAAAGGCGTTTAAGTCGCCATAGTAGTCATGATGAGATGAATATGGGCGTTGGGATGCTTTATTGGTACCTCACCGGTTGCGGTGGGGGGGGGGGGGCTGAAGGTTTGCTCGATTCCGTCCGTCCGTCACACTTTTGTCCGGACTATATCTCCTAAGCCTTAGGTCCTAGCAACTTCGAATTCAAACTTTATACACTTACAGATCACAATGAAGAGAAGTATCATGAACAAAAGCGGTTACTCTTCCATGACATCTTTTTGAGTTATTGCCCTTTGTTGTATTTTACCGTTACATTTTTGTCCGGACCATATCTCCTACACCATAAGAGGTCGCAACTTCACACTAAATGCACTTATAGACCAGAATGCGGAGAAGTGTCATGAGTAAGAACCGTTACTCTGTCACACCAATTTTTGAGTTATTGCCCTTGGCTGTTTCTACCTTTACATTTTTGTCCAGAAAATATCTCCTAAATCACAAGAGCTAACAACTTAAAACGTTTTGCATTTGTAGATCATAATGTACAAGAACCGTTACTATGCCATGCCTACTTTTTGAGTTATTGCCCTTTGTTGGTTTTACCTTTACATTTTTGTCCAGAACATATCTCCTAACTCATGAGTGTAAGCAATATAAAACTTTTTACACTTCTAGATCGCAATGTGGAGAAGTATCATGTACATGCTCACTTTTCGAGTTATTGCCCTATGTTGTTTTTATCTTATTTTTTTTTACTTGAACACATTGCTAGCAACAACTCATGGATCATAATGTGGAGAAGTGTTATATTTAAGAACTGTTACTTTGCCACGCCCACTTTTGGAGTTATTACCATTTATTATTTTCACCTTTATTCTTTTCTCAAAATTTGTCTAACGTTATACGTCCAATAAGGGTTAACCCTTTCCCAAACGGCAAAAAAATTAGACTAAGCCAAATTAATAGCTGTTGCGGACAAATGCTTTTGCATGAAGAAATAATGTACATTTAAGTACAGAAAATAATTGAAGAAAAAGGAGAAATGTTAATTATCAGCATTTTTTCTTTTCTATTAATGTTGTCTTAAGCTTACTCTTAAAGATGTCAAAACCAGGTGTTGTTTGGGAAATCATTAACTGTTATAAAGACTTTTTTAATACGTCGGGGGACTCCTCATCGCAAAACGATATCCACTTGATCTAGTATATCTCAACGGCATGTTGCTAATGTCCTTAGCGTGTCCCAGAGTGTTGTTTCAAGAATGTGGTTACGACCGGAAATATTAGGCATTTGCATACTGGGACGAGAACGCTCATCCAATGAGGTGGATGGATGACAGTTCGCGTGTATATAGAGCCGGCATCAAGGGTAAACATGTCGAACAAACCACAATCGTCCGTATGGAATAGCCAGCTAGATACCCAAACCTAAATACAATAGAGCATACTCGTGCTGTCTTACAGACAGCTGTTTCGTCATGCTCCGTACAACCAGCATCTGTACGGGAGCTCAGGCCGATTCTTCTTGAGGAATGAGATAAAATTCAACAATATAGAATCAGCAGGCTTATCAGCATGGTGTGGAGGCGGTGTCAGACGGTAATTGAAGGACGGGGACGTAACTTTGAATTGAAGGACGGGGACATCAACCCATTACCAGACGGCAACATTATAGACTGGTCCAAATTGAAAGGTGTTGCAGACAACAATTCCAAGTTTATGAACTTTTAGATTTTTTCTATTTACTGGATAGAAGACATTGTGGAAAATAAAGAATTGCTTGTTACAAGAAATTTCTTTTTTTACACAGTGTTTTCCGAATTGATTTTCTTAAGGGGCGTCCAAAAGCGTCATTGTGTGTGAATGGGTTAAAGTGCATAAAACTTCTTATTTTTTGGAAATACTCGATTCTTTTACTTTCAAGTTATCAAGTTCCTCGTATAAGCCTTACTCTCAAAATAACACCGAGAAATTCCATCTTTATCAAATGTTCAAACCTAAAATACTAAAGTTCCAGGAAGGAAACACCAAAAAGACTTGCGTATTTCCTCAAGATACAAAAAACAAAACAAAAAACAAACAAAAAAAAAAAAAACAACAAAAAAAAAAAACAACAAAAAAACCAAAAAAAAAAAAAAAAACACACAAAACATTCAACTAGGAAAAAGTGATCCTTAGCAAATTTTGAGTATATATTGAATTTGGAACACGAAATCTTAGTTCTAGTACATTAAGCATACTTTGCAAGTAGGGGCATTTACTTTCTTGTATTATAAATGAACTATGCGAACAAAGCTATAATTGGAAATAAGACAGCACGCTACTCAATGAGGCAGCTTAAGCCATTTTCACACAATCCGGCTTTTTGACGCCCCCCAACACACAAAAAGGCCCTGGAAAAAAATCTGGAAAATTAACAAATTGGTTGTAACAATCATTTTTTCAGTAACCTCAATGTTCTCAATATTTTCTTCCTTTTAAGACAACGATTTTTAAACATTCACCATCTGAACAATTGTCGTCAGCAACTTCATCTGAAAAATTGTCGTCAGCAACTTCATACAAATTTGTACCTGTCCAAAATTTTGTTTTGTGGTAATGGGTTAAATGATATTATGCTACGGGTATTTCGCAAACACTTGGTAATGCAATGAAGGATTCAATTACGAGCTGTCGCCATGTTGAATCAAGCTTTCTCAAGTGTGAATTTTAATGGATATCTTTGGTTTTTGTGTCGTAAATGCACGGAATAGAACACTTAAAGTAACAATAAAGAAATCAAATTGACGCCTTTGGAAATGTTTCCATGACGAATTTCATTAAAAACGTCAATGCAGTAACAAAAATTATAGCTGATGCGAAATAAAGTAGATAAAAATACAGATGAAGAGTCTAAACTATTGAAAGACCAAATAATTTTTCGGTTGAATGTACATACAAAATTTGGCAAAGCTTTTCATTACGATCGCTCTCGCCTATTATTTGTATTATGTTCCTATTTTCTTAGACTTTTTAGACAACGAAATTGAACATGTTTAAAAAATAATGATAAAACCTTATCCTTTTGACCGAAAAGGCTCTACGTTTGAATCAGCGTGGTTCATTTTTATACCAAGTGTATATTTTGATATCTGACGTTGATTATGATAATCATTAATAATATCAACAATCATTATCAGAACTATACATACTAGACAATTTTCCTACACAAAGTTAGTTTTCAGTTAATTGAATGCCGTATAAAAAGCCCGAGCGAAAATTCTTTATACAAATCTAAACCCTTTATTATAAATTGATAGTTTGGATGCGATCGCACATAATACTAAATCCTGTTTGAATACATTTACTTACTAAGAGCAGGCCAAGATTCCTGGTGAATGTCTTGTCTAACTCGTCCATCTCAGCCAATTAATACATTTACGAAGTCATCAAAATATTCCTGGAAGAAGAAAGGCATATTTTTCAGAAACAAAAATCTAAACACCAACAGCAATACATAAAACAATATAATCATGTTTATTTTATTTCTAAACAGATTGATTTGATTCATTTATTAATAATCTGAGAAAGACAAGGAAATAGGGACATATTTCAATAGATGTGAGGACAATAGTGGGTAATGTATATAACAACTTTCAGAATTACCAAATTGCCTACATAATACGAAACTTCTGCACTATCCCTCGTAACAACTACCTGTACCCACGGTACTCGCTGGTAGGGGAAATCACCACGATACAATAAAAAGACCAAAATCAGATGTACTGATATTCGAAAATAAACAACAATTTATTTTGATGTTGGAGGTGTCCTCTACAACACAAACATTTGATTTTTAACTTCAATTGTCTAGACGGCCATGATTAATGAGACCATTTAACAAGTCTGCGTGCTCCTAGAACGGTTGTCCTGACGTCATGTTAAATACTGGCCATATTCGCATAGTTTACTTTTTACAGAAAAGGGTAATTGGAAAGACTCGTAACTTTCTATACCTGTTACACATTATAATCAATTATGATATTAATCCTATCCTGGTAAATCCTTGATCTTATGTCACTGTTTTTTACTCGAGAAAACATTGTGGAAAAAGAAGAAATGACTTTTTAACAAGACTTTCTACCCTACTAAATGATTATTTAAAAAAAAGACTTTGTCGTCTGCAAAACCTTTGAATTTGGACAGGTCTTTAACTCTGCAAAACAGGAAAGGGTGAAGACAACGTTACGGCTCCAATTGTTCAGGCGGTGGGACCCTAGTTTTATATCTTTCAGTTGTTAAGAACTCAGAACTGATTCAATGTATATCAAACCCAAATAGGGTTGATAACTTTATTGTTAACGGTGTCACATCACAAAATTGTATTGGCGTGATTTATGACGTCATTTGTTGGTCTGTTCGTACTGTACGGCCTTAGAGACACGTGTCATCTGCACGTTTCATTTAGATGAGGCATGTAACTTATTGTGACGTCACATTTTTATACGTTATGGAGATATCTCTACTTATTCCAGCGCGTATATTAATATATGGTTAGGAAATTTCCGTCAACAACGTAACCGTTTTTATCTTGATATAAGCACATATAAATGTATCGGGTATCTCCATAGAATATCAAAAGAAAAACAAAATAAAGGATGGTTTTTGAAAAATTCAGAAATTATCCCTTTGAAACTGAATTATTTTTTGCGTTATTCACTTTTGACATATCCAATTTGATTTTGTTGTATGAAAACCCGTTTAAATCGCACCATCATTTACGATAATGAGTCTAAACTACATCAGGTTACACCATTCAACAAATTTTCACTTACAAACGTCTAAAATAATGCTAAGCATATATACACATTTTCATTTAACCCATTCCCACACAAGAAATTTTTAGACTGGTCCAAATTGAAAGAAGCTGCAGACGACAATTTAAATCAGATGGAATTTAAAATGTTTTTATCTTATTTGATAGAAAACATTGTGGATAATGAAGAAATTGCTTGGTCCAAGAAATTTCTTCATTTTCAACAAGGTTTTCTGAAGCTATTTTCTTGAGGGGCGTAAAAAGGAGGGATCGTGTGGGAATGGGTTAAAAAGGGTGTAACAGTCGAGGACAGACAACTCTGATGGAAAAGAAACCATGGCAGATCCCTTTAAAATGAGTCCTCACCTCTAGAACATTTCGTTCTGTAACATATGGTAAAATGGAAAAGGGGGGTAGTGAAGCTCTGGTGACATCTTACTTTGGTTTCACAGCCTCACATGATATTGTAAGTAAAAGCTAGGAAATATTTCTATCTATGCAACGCATATTTGTAATGTTAACAATTTTTTGAAGGGAAGTCAAAACCTAAAGAAAATTCATTAATGTTTCTTCTATAACCTAACTATGTAAATAATTCGGATGGCTAAGGTTGTCCCGAACGGCGAGATTTCAAATGAAGTGAATATCTTTATTGTCTAGACGTCTATTACTGTGGGCACGTATAACAACTATAATTACTCCCACAAGATTGATGTTGACGTCATATTCAAACAGGACTCAGACTGGGATGAAATTTGTACTAATTTGCTTGAAGAGGACCATAGTATAGCCAACATAAATTATTATAAGTAAACCTGTAATGGGTCAACAAAAATATGTAAATTGAAAAAAACGTATTTCGACTCGACAGATACTTAAGATGTAAGGCTTTTTGTATACTTCGTATATAATTTCTGACCATAAGAAAAACAACAAACAACTACAACAAACAAAAATGACAATTGGCTTTATGTGTCACGGGCGATTCCTGACATTCACACGCATGTCTCTTTACAATTTAATTCAAATTTTGCTTGACAAATTCGATAATGCCCTTTTTTATAGTATGACACGCTGGATATGAAAGCGTCGTTGGGTGAGAACAATTCCGTAAATACAGATTGAACAAAGTTGTATTTACGACATTTTGCTCGCCTAATGATGATGTGCTTCATATGTATTGATGTTACTCGGATGATATTACTATACATTAGTATAAACTTAATGTAATGAGGGACATTCCTGTGTTATCTTCCCTTTGTACTGTGAGCATTAAATCAGAGGTGTGCCAAATTGTACATTGGTCCTTTCACTTAATTACCTTTGTTTTTATCCTTGTTCAGTATGGGGAAGTTGCGATTATTTTATTTGCCTTTTCTATTTTTATTTTAAATATAATCTTTTGATGGTGTTAGTTTATGGTTCAGAAATAACGAAGAAACGTTTTTTCAAGATGAAACGAATTTTTCCATCTCTAACGTTTGCATTATACAGCTTATCTTAAAACCAGACAGTGCAAAGAAACCTAGGATAAAGTCCAAGTAAAACACTGATATGGACCAATGTATTTCTTGAGGGTATTCAAGGGAGATAACCCGAGAATGTCCCTCATTAAGCTGAAAGCTATAGCTTTGCATTTTCTTCACCGCGGAAATGACGTCATAATGAGCGCAGTGGAGTCATTTTGGAAACAGTCTTATATGCTTTGTTGGATTTTTTATGAATCGATAAATTCCGAGGATTGTAGGGGTTCATTGTAAAAATACACTCCTTTTTATAGACAGAATATCAAATTCGTGTTTACCAAATACCGCTTTTAGTAACTCGGCATCAAAACAAGTTTAAACTCGACAATTTTTTTACACATTAAGAAGGTATGACTGTCTAGTTTTATATAGTTTGTATCTTATAACCACTCATTTAATTGAAGTAAAGTTAAAGGCTTTTTTATTATAGTGACACCCTATTTAAAGGGGCCGGTCAGTTTTGACTTATTAAACAACTTTTCCTTGTGTGTACAGTACCTCCCAAATCACCCTCTCTCTTTGTTGCCGAGCGCCTGGCAGAGATGGGCATACGGTTACCATTCATTTAACTAGCTTGCGGCCCACCGACCGGCCGCGTCAGTTCAAGATTACCATCGCGCCGGATTACAACGGGATAGATTAAAATAACAAAACTAATAAAAGGACTGAAAGTCCTGAGAAGTTGGAATGCGCTGAAAGGGTCATAACTGTGGAATTCCGTTCAACTTCATTTATTACTTTCCGAGTAAGCCTCCCTCCTTTAAACTTAAACCAGCATGACCATTCGTGTACATATGTGCGTGAATAACGCACAAAAACATAAATCCACATACAGAAATAAAAACTAGCATTGCCTTAACCCATTCCCAGACAGTAAAGCTTTTAAATGACCCTCATTACGAAAGCTTCGGAAAACATTGTGGAAAATGAAGACATTGTTTGTTACAAGCAATTTCTTCATTATCCGCAATGTTTTCTGTCCAAAAAGACCAGGATTTTAAAGATTTCATCAACTTACAATTGTCGTCTGCTACTTCTTGGAATTTGGACTGGTCTAAAATTTAACGTGTTGGAATGGGTTATAAGCTCGTGTCACGCACAGCAAAATAAGAATTTTCAAGCATAGCATTCTCCTTTTGATCAACTGTAATACGTGAAATCCTTTTAGGATCTTGAAAACAGAGAATAACAGCTTCTACAGAAAGAAATCAATGACATCGATGATTATTTGTCCCTCATCTCGGCCAATTCTGTAACGATTATACTAAACTCACATAGATTTTCACTTCAAGATTATGAGTATGCTTGGAAATTTGCGGAAACTTGTTTCAGCGTGATCGATTTGAAATACCGGTTTAGACATAGGAAAAAAGAATGTTTAAGCGTTGTGAGTAAAATCAAAAAAAAAAAAAAAAAAAAAAAAAAGACGTTAACGTTATTGTAATGTTATTGTTTGCAAATGGTAGTTTTGCCCTTTTCATAAAAAATCCTATAATATGATGAAGATAGTATCAAGTTATCTTCGGCGCCCTGTAGTCGCGCGATTTCCTTATTCGTTATTCGGCTTTAGACCCGTAAAAAATCTTAAGTAAATAGAACCAAGCTGAAAGCTAGATGACACTTGTTAAAGGTTTGGTGTGTTTTTATTGATTTAAACTTGTAATTAACGACACAATAAAGCGTAATATTTAGTACATAAGTAGAAACCGGAAGTTTATATGTTTAAATTCTAATTTCAAAATATTCTACTTTCGTTTTGCATCTATTTGATTTTCATTGAGAAAAAGCTGTAAATTCCACAATAATCGCGTTTGCTTGATGCCTACGATCCCTCTTAAACGCTCTATAATGTTTTAAAGCACTGGGCGGCGTGAATTTTGTAAAAATGCATTGGTGACCTGAGCGATATTTGTAAACATTGCCTATCTATGGTCACATGACTACCACATGTCACTTCAGATCACGTGATTACCAAATACGGGACGGCGAATCCCCCCCCCCCAAAAAAAAAACAAATTCCTGTGGTGATTATTACCTTAATTTTCAATAATTTAAAGCAAACCAAAGCATGTTCAAAAGTCTCTAAACAAATTTTTATATCATCCTTTACATGTTCCATATTATTGTCTTCGGCTACAACTAGCTGATTGTCCGTGGCAAGTTGAGATGCGAATGAACCCGAGGTGTATTTTATCTAAGAGATCACGTGATATCAAGAAACCCGAAATGAAATTGTCTAGTGTCCATTTTGCGGTTTTGTTAAATCTAACTTGGAATAGCTCCGCATTCCAACTTAAAAACGGCGCTTAGGTGACTTTCGGACGAAGTTTTATCTAATTGATTAAATTCAGAGCTTTCGCTTGTCTTGTAATATATGTTTTTAAAAAAAAGATAAATTGTTTGGGTAACTACCGCAACGGATTTCAATTCAAAACCTTGGGCATGAATATGAGATTTTTTCCGTTAGCATTTCGATCGGTTTTATAACAAAAGTAGTTCGGTGGTTTATATGTGAATTATAATGCTCATATAATGTATCTTGATCCATAATTATCATGTCCTTAATGTTTCATTTCTTATCAAACAACGGAAAAGTAATATATATATTCCATTCCTTGATTTGACAAGAATCTTGTCATTTAGCCCAGCTCTATGTGATGAAAGTGACGAACGACAACTCTGATTGGAGTTTGATGTTCAACGATTGGAAGGGGTGTGAGAGGTAAAGATCACTAGCATACAATAACCTTAAAGTCCGAAAGTCTCAATATTTTATCTCCGATAGAAAAACTCGAAAGATACCAAACAGTAACCCGCACACATTTATTTTTAAAGTTAAAAACTCGAAAAAAGTCACGCGATCTAAATCCAAATTGCAAATAGGATTTATAATTGACAAAATTAAATTTCTAACGCTACTGAAAATTAACCGTTTCCTATTCAATCCCTTGATTTTAATTCCCTGTGATTTTTTGGATTTACGAAATATTGTAGAAGAAGAAGAAATTGCTTTTAGCAATAATTTCTACCCTACTAAATGGTTATTTTTTTTTTTATTAAATCCACTTTACTATTCCGACTGCAAAAGCTTTGAATTTTGGACAGGTCTGAATTTTTTTAAAATAGGAAAGGGTTAAGCAAACATTGTTTACTCGTCTAAAAGATGTATGAGTAATACGTAGACCTTAAGCATTTCATGATATAGTTACAAGAAAATGGAGAAAGTAATTTACTTTTCTTTTGTTTTCATTCATTCACACGGATATGTAACACGAATAATAATGTAATTATCGCTTATTGTCACACGAAAATGAAGAAAATGCTTTATCATCCATACACAAGGGGATTATAACACGGATGTTATTTCATTGTCTGGCGAGCAAAATATCGTAAATACAGCTTTGATAAAGCTGTATTTACGACATTTTGTTCGCCAAACAACGATTTACTGTATGAAGTCCACTTATTCATTGTGCCTGTCTCCATTTCTCTACTGACTGAATGAGACCGGATTCCTCTGTCACTCGGTATCTTGCGAAGACATGGTGGTCTCTAACTAATGGGTGGATAATCGCCATCTTAGTGGGATAGCAGCTGGAGGCTAGTAAAGGATGGAATGGCGGTACTGGTGTGAGTGATCCCAGAAAAATATTGGTAGGTGCTCCAGCCGTCGGGATATGACTGAAATACTGTTAAAAGAGGCGTTAAACCCCCATCAATCGTAACGGCCAAGTATTTGAATTCTATCCACACATCTGATCATGTAGGTACACAACCCGGATAACCAATTTGGTAAGCTAGAATTTAATGCAGAGCTTTGGCTTAGCCACTGGTTATATTAGCCAACTTTTATACGTAGCTCAAAGTTGATGGTCAATAATCGACGCCTTTTTCTCTTTTAAGGTTTCAAGGCCACTACGTGTTTCAGTTATTATGGACCTAACTATAGTTTTTATGTCATATCTCACTCTTCTACAACCCGAGCTACCAACTTCTCATCCGATCCGATAAATGACGTATGTCGCGTATCTTCGAAAGCCAAGAGTTCTAACTCCACCAAGGAACAAGGTGGAGTTAAAACCCTTGGTTTGCGAAGATGCATGTCGCGAAGAACTGTCAAATATTGAAAAGAATGATTAAAGAACCATGGCTTGAACTCATAACTCAAAGATTGAGAATCCAGCAACTATCCGACCGAGCAACTTGGCAACTTGGATATATTGGCAGGAAAGGGTGGAAGTTAAATGTTTCAAAAAATATAGCCAAAGAAACAATCAATTAAGGAAATCCCTAATTGGCTTGTTTTTTGTTTGTTTTAATGGGGTTTTACGCCGCTTTCAACAATCTTTCAGTTATATCGCGACGGCTGGAGCACCTTACCACGGAATCCTGGTATTTCTCACACAAGAACTACCATTACATCCATTCCTAGCCTCCAGCTGCAATCCCACATAGGTCTACGATTATCGACCCATTGGTGAGAGACAAATAGTCGGAAAGGATGAGTGCCGCCGTCGGGGATCGGACGGCACCCATCCTTTCCGACTATTTGTCTCCCACCAATTGGTCGATAAATTGGCACAACCCCCCCCCCTAAAAAAAAACAAAAAAAAAACAAACAAACAAAAAAAAACTCACGAACGCATCCATAATAATTCTTGGATTACATACCAAGATTCCATAATTGGCTGTCAGATATGCACGTCAACTATATGTTCTTTTTAGTTTAGACAGGAAATACGTTCTGTTGTTTAATTACTGATTGGTTGATTGGGGTTTAACGCCACTTTTTACATTATTTCATTTATATTGCTATCCCACGATGAGGTTTACGATGATCTACCCATTGGTGAGAGAGAAATGTGCCGCCGCCGAGGATCGAACCCATGACATTCCATGATTGAGGATTCGGAGTCTGACGCGCTACAGACTGCGCTATGGCGGCGGCCTAGTTATTTGATGATAAAAATACGTTGGTTTTGGAGATATATTTCCAATGCTTTTCTTTGTTCGTGTACATAGTGAAAAACACATAATGTCATTTAGGCAGGTTATCTCCAATAATAGATCATTTGTTATACTCATATTTTAAATAATTTAGATATTGCAAAAAACCGATTTCTGAATGAACGAAATTGCTGAATGGGCATTGGTATAGCACTATTGTTGTTGTTTGTTTGTGTGTTTTTGTTTGTTTGTTAGCTTTTTTTTTTTTTGGTTGTGTGTTTGTTTTGTTATGTGTAGGGCGGGGGATCTTCTCATCCACTAGGCCCAGTTATCAGATTTAGATATCTAATCAACGTTTATTATTCAGTCTCATACAGGGTATTGGACGTGGTATAAACGAGATATTTGAGAAAATAATTTATCATCCATCCACAAGGGGATTATAACACGAATGTCATTTATTGTGTTGTGTCTACTCCATCATAATTTACTTCTTGAAGTCTTTTACTACCGTTCAATGTGAAACAAATGAAGAAAAAAATGAATTAACGTATAGGACTCCTGGTCATTGGGTCCTGGGTTCGATCACTGGTCGCAGTAAATATCATTCCGACATTTGTCTCCCACAAATGGGTTGATAACCGTAAATCTATGTGGAATGAGTAGTTTGAGGTTAGGAAAGGATGTAGTAGTAATACTGGTGAGAGAAATACCAGGAATCCATTGTTAGGTCCTCCAGTCGCCGCGACATGACTGAAATACTGTTAAAGGTAGCATTAAACCCATTCAATAAGTCAACCAATCACTGAATCCACTGTTAATGTATTTCGACAAAATCCTTACTCTGGCTATATTTTGAACCCTTTCAAAATTAGCAGCCGCCCTTTTGTAATATATTTCCTTGACAACAAAATCCCAAGGGTTCGGAATTAACTTTCTTTATTTCTCAAAAAGCATTAAAGAATGTCTGGAGGTAAAAGGAATGTGTCATTTCCTTACTGTATGTTATCACCTTTTCAGGTTTATTTCAATGTGACCTATTCTTCCAACAATCCTCCTACATCCATCATTTAATGTCAAATTTAAGCTGCAGCTTAAACATTTTAGTCGCAAAACGCCGTTTAGAAATATAACAGTCGGGTTTTAGTTTGATTCTTTTCAGGAACCTGGTAGAACCTGCGATCAAACAGCATCAGCGAGAAAAAGAAAAATGTTTAAGAGATGAAGAGAATATTTTTTTGTTTGTCTGTTTTCATGGGGGTATGAACCGAAAATACTAATCACACTGTATGAATACGCGAAGCGGGTCCCTACATAAGTGTGATTAGATTTTTACACATTATTTTTACTCAGAAAGAGAAAAGAACCATTTAAAATGTCGTCTGCAACTCCTTTCAATTTGGAGCAGTTTAAAATTTTGTCGTCCGGTAATGGGTTTAGAGAATAGAACTCGGCGTTGTTGTTTTTTTCTTATCTTTGGTTGTTATGACTACCAAAGCTCCCAAGGAACACAAGTTCACTTGTGCATTTATAAGAGGACCATCGCATTAATATTTGTGCGTTTAGAATGGCCTTTAACAGCTCATTTGTCATGTTCATTCAAGTAAGCTTACGAGGAAGTTATACCTGCGCTTACTTAGTATCGCGAGTACTAGGCCCTTTTTTCAAAAGGTTACACTTACTTAACCGGTATCGCGACTAGGGAATTTGGTTAAAACCCAACTGACAGTTTTGGGGTTGATGATTTTACAAGAAAATTCATTCTAAAAGATGCACGCATTGCTTTAAAAGACTTTATGCCCAAATTTTGTAAAGGCGACTTGCATAGAGACTAAGTTCGTTCCGTGTTCGAATGCGTGCTTGAGTGTGTTTGTTTGTGTGAATGTGCATGTCCTATTATTGTCCCGTGCATATCCTCTTCAGTAATTGACGGTTGTTTGGTTGTAGGGTTACAGCCCAAACTGTTAGAAACCGTTTGCGAACAACTAACCTTCGTATTCGAAGGCCATATGATGAACTGATTCTTACTCCTTAACAGGTCGGCATGGACCACACGACACCTACGGATCAATCGAAGGCATTGGAACTCGATTGCTATTAGTGACGAAACGCTACATTGCGGTTTGCTGATGGTAGGGTACGTGTGTACCACAAATCTAGAGAATGGCCTACTCAAACATGTGTCAGATAGTTGCAACATTTTGAAGCGGGAAACCTATCGTATGGGGATGTTTTAATGCTCAAGGACGTTCTCTCCTTGCTGTTGTTCAAGGCAACATTAACCGCTAAACTGTGCAGGGATCCAATATCGAAACACGTTTTGCTCCCCTTCTTACAGAGATAAGACTTTTTCAGTAAGACAATGCTAGGCCTCACACAGCATTTCTAAAACAAGACTTTCTGAGAAATGCTAGTATTGAAGTCTTAGACAGGCCTTCACACAACCTTGGCCTGAATCCGATTGAGAATATCTGGGACGTGCTAGGTCACCGTGTTCGTCAGCTAGTCAGTCCACCTTAAGACTTTAGGAGATCTTGATTCTTGTTGGATAATTGAGATCTCCTGAACTAATGTTCGCAAATCGTGCACGTGGCGCGCACAATGTCTAACTGCAACTTTATTCAAGCTGTTGCTACGAGATTATACACGCTAAACGACGAAAAGTTCTAAGATCCATAAGGAGACGTTGTGTTGCTGTTAGAAATGCTGGAAGTAGACACGATATTAGATTATAAGTGTTATCTTTTCATCATCATGTGAAGCTTATTTTGCCGGTACCCCGACTCTTTTGACGTTTATCAATATTAAACTCTACTGCTGAGAAACGTGTATACTTCTGCGAAAAGCAAGATGTTTTGTGATCCCTTGCAAAAGATCTAATATAAGATTTGGTCGCTAAACTTCTGAATGTCAAGTTTTCATTTTTGCTTCGTATTTCAAAAATCTAGATTTCTCTAAATGCTCTTTTTATTAATTAATTTTTTTGGATATGCCATACCACAGAAATGAAGTAAATAGTGTAAGAAATACAAAGTAGAAAGTTGTGGAAATAAAATGGTAATTTAATAGATATGTGCATAGATGAAAGATACAAATGAATAATGATTAGAATGAATAATTTAAATTCACAAATTATAGATGGGGACCAAAGGTACATGTTTATTTTTGCTTAAAAGGATCACGTATCGATACATTTGATCCATTATCATCCACTTTATGCTTCTGCAACATGAAAAAACGTGCATCAAAATCAGCTTTTCTGTTTTCGCTTCTTGAAAAATTTGATGATATAGCTTAATTTTGTTTTCTAGAAAATAGCATTAATTCAAGGACTTTACAATCGAAGCATCGTTGGCCACCAACAGAGCTCTGACAGGAAGTTCCACTTCGAAATCAATCGGCGTTAATTTTTCAAAATTTATAGCCAGAAGCATGTAACAAAAAAGTAAAATGGTTGGTTTGCGGCCTAAACGTCGTAACTACAGCTTATTCAAGCTGTAGTTACGATGTTTAAGTCGCCAAACCAACAGAAACGCTTCATATAATTGGTGGCTAATAGATGAGTTAACTTTTCGGTTACATATACAACTTGGCATGCATTTTACGTAATAACGCCGTCTAAAATCGAAATGGAACCTCCTGTAGGAGCTAAGTTGGCGGGATTCAACGATCTGTCACTTCTCTCAGATTTTAAAGCTAAAGATATAGCTCTTGTTGTATGTTTCTGTGCATGTTCAATCGATTCAAACGTTATACTCCCCCTCCATTATTTTAACCCGACCCCACTTGGGCTCTAATCCTGCCAATATGCATTGGAAGTTGGCTATTTACGTACTACGTACCTTGTGAACACTTTTCTTTCCTTTTTTTCAAAAAAGAAAAAAAACAATATCCTCGGATCGGGCGGGATTCAAACAAACGACTCTCTGATCCCGAAATTTGCCACTAGACCAAGGACACCACTTATTGTAATACCAGAAATTATATTTCATAGACAACTAACGACCTCCTGAAATTGCTAAGATTCGTATGTGCCTTTCATAATTAAAATGGCGAATAATATCAAGCTATTTTTTTTTCTTCATTTGTTTCACATTGAACTGTAATAATGGACTTCAAAGATAGAAAAACCGTATAATGACGGAGTAGGCATTACACAATAAATAACATTCGTTTTATAATCCCCTTGTAGATGAATGATGAATTATTTTCTCAAATATCTCGTATACACCACGTTCAATTCTCTGTATGACACTGAATAAATGATCAATCATGGATGTCAATCAAATAAACAGTTGAACATTGAAATTAATCATTTAGACCAGAAATTAGTTTCGAAATCCGACATTTTTCTCTATTTTTGTCTACTTCGTTGTTGGTTTGGCGACTTAAACGTCGTAACTACAGCTTATTCAAGTCGCAAAGCAAATATTTCCCCTTCTTTGTAACATGCTACTTGTCATAAATTTTGCAAAATAACACGGTTTGAAATTGAAGCGGGACTTCCTGTAGGAGTCGATGGGCGTGGTAAATGGAGTAAGTGGGTGGGCCAGCGATTGGTCAATTACAAATGAAATATCTGACTCCGATAACTTGGTCTTGCGGATGAGAATACCAACACACACACATGCGCGCGCGCACGCTGTCACAAACAAAAATACACACAAACACATAGCTGGTTTTGCCTACACAATGTATGTGTTCAAACATTTGCCAATATGATCATCTTCGACATATGTTACAGGGATAAAGCAAGGGTACAGATGGAAACTCCGTCTGTTTTGTAATGTTTTCTGTTTGAAGCACAGTCAAATAGGACTTCGGTCTAAAGTCTCATCCCAAATTCTCAACTGACTTTGTAAGTCGGTTCAGCCCAGGCCGTCGAACCCATGATCTCGAGGTTTAAAGTCGAGTGCTATGCCAGCTGAGCTAATGAGGGTTTACCCATTCAGCAATTCCGTTCATTCTTAAAAAATCGGTGGTCAAGCAATATCTAAATTATTTAGAATCTGAGTATAAAAAACGATCCGTTATTGAATAAAAACTGCGTAAATGACGTTATTTAACTCTAAAAGCTATCTCCAAAATTAACGTTTTCTTAACTGAACGTATTTCCTGTCTAAAGTATAAAGAACATATAGTTGACATGCATATCTGACAGCCAATTATGAAATTACAGGATGTAATCCAAGAATAATTATGGACTGTAGATGCGTTTAACAGTTTTTGGTAATTCGGAATTTTCTTTATTGCTTCTTTCTTTGTCTATATTTCTTTATACATTTAACTTCCACTCTTTCTTGCCAATATGTCGCCGAGGCCATGTTGCTCAGCCGGCTAGGCGCTGGACTCTCAATCCTTGAGTTATGAGTTCGAGCCACGGTTCTGTCACAATTCTTTTCAACATTTGACAAGTCTTTGCGACATACGTCATTTGCGTTAAATCGGATGATAAGCTGGTAGATAGCTCGGATCGAATTTGTGGTTGTAGAGGTGTGAGAAATGACAGGAAACTATAGTTAGGTGCACTATAACTAAAACACATAGTGACCTTGAACCTTTTAAGAGAAAAAGGCGTTATGTGTAGCTTCGTCTCAACTGCCATCTGTGATAGGACCAGTTAATTCTTCTGACATAGTTTGTAATAAGAAATCTTTATAAATCGTCCTGTATATCTTTTGTTATTTATTTCCTAGAAAATCAATTCCCAGGAGTTGAAGATTAACTTCAGTAACTTCAGTTTGAAAGCTTCAAATATCAAAGATCGTCTGGCTGTAAAAAGAAAGTGTCAAATTCTCAGTTTATTTTATCACATTTCCCAGTTTATTTCCATTTGACTTGCTTTCTCTTATATTAACGATCTGGATTGCGTCTCGTTTTAAAAGTCAAACCATTTCCACAAAAAACATGACTTTTGGCGCCTCCTGTGTATAATATATTGATCAAAATAGATTAAATACTGCTGGAAAAATGTGTTATTCTTAATAAATTCACGAAAAATGTACTCAAATGATACTCTGTTTAAGTAATTTATTTATTCTACTTTCTAGAAAATACGAATAACAATAGATACCGGTGGATAAAAACTTTTGTAAAAAAAATAAAAAATAAATCACTTAATTTGACCGGAATTTCCATGTTGACTTCCGACATTTTTGTGAAAAACTGAGACATTCATATTGAAACCGGTCGTTACGCCAACCGACTATTAAATAGAAATAAACGGAAATGCACCTTTTGTAACAAGAATGATATAGAAGATGAGTACCACTTTATCCTAGTTTGTCCGGTGTACTCCGACCTTAGAAGTAATACATTAAAAAATATTATCATACCAGACAAAATACGTTTACATTTGTTGAACTGATGAGCACAAGAAATAGTATTGTACTGAAAAAAACTTAGTAAATTTGTATTAGAAGCCTTTGATTTGCGTCGTTCGTTAGATTAATACAAAAAAGATAATTAGTAATTGAAATTATCAAATTTTATTATACAATATAATAGATAATGTTATTTTGGGTCCACCCTCCATAAGCTAAATCACAATGCAGATCAGTAGGTTGTGACGGGAATTGGATAAAAAAAAGTGGTTTTTATCACGTCGTTCTCTTTTATGGCAAAAAATATTAATGTAAACCCAAAGTAAGAATTGTCGTAGTTTTAAGACCTTAAAAATGTAGTGAAAATGTTGTTTCGTACTTCTTACCCTTTTCTCATTAACACCTTGAGAAATTATTCCACCTGTACTAATACCATATTGATATTGTTTGTGAAATTTTTGAAGATGAAGATCTGTAAAGATCAAATCTATAGAATAATCTATCTATCTATCTATCTATCTATCTATCTATCTATCTATCTATCTATCTATCTATCTATCTATCTATCTATCTATCTATCTATCTATCTATCTATCTATCTATCTATCTATCTATCTATCTATCTATCTATCTATCTATCTATCTATCTATCTATCTATCTATCTATCTATCTATCTATCTATCTATCTATCTATCTATCTACCTACCTACCTACCTACCTACCTACCTACCTACCTACCTACCTACCTACCTACCTACCTATCTATCTATCTATCTATCTATCTATCTATCTATCTATCTATCTATCATATTTTGACCTATATATGTGCACGTTTGAAATGATTTTGGTCTTAATCCTATAATATCCGGAAGATTCGACCAGAACATGTGGTTTGGAATAAAACGGCACCCCCAAAGTGACATTCCAAACTGTTTACTTTTAAATACGAATTATTCAAATCATTTCGTAAATACGAAATAGTATTTCAAATGAATAAGTTTCATACCAAAAAAATCTGGGACGCTACCTTAGGGGTTACGTAGAATACATAACCATGCAGTAATAATTTAGATTTTGTTTCGTCTATCGAAAACGAGCGTTCTGATTGGTCGAAAAAAAAATTATTCATAACTCCATGAACAAAATTTTGAGCACACAGCGATTTTGTATGCTTCCGATCAAAATAGTCCCATGCAAAAAGGTATCAAAATTTGTAAAGGGTTTGGGTTTTTCGCTCCATGCTATTAAATTATAAGAAATGAAGAGAATATTATTTCTTTTCATGGAGGTATGAACCGTAAAACCTAATTACACAATGTATGAATCCGCTTCGCGTGTTCATACAGTGTAATTAGGTTTTTTCGGTTCTTACCTTCATGAAAACAATACATATTCTATTCATCTCTTAAATAATGTTTTTTTACAAGCATGTAGTAGAAATAAAAGTGTTAAATTGGATGTACTCTGGCCAAATCTCGCCATTATTGTCATTTTCATAAGATAAAGAAAACATGAAATCTCTTTTTCGAAGGCATGAAAAGGAAAGTTAGATCGACTGAAGTGGGGGTGCGCCTTTTTTTAAATTATTTTAAGTTCCATGGCGGAGTTCACTTATTCACAAGTGCTAGTTTGATATTTGAAAGGTTGATAAAGGACGTACCCGCATAACCAGTGGCGCAACCAGGTCTTCAGCCCGCAACCACTTACTTATCTCAGAATACCAGTCCGCCGCAATGACCTTTGATTCGTGCAGGGCAACTGTCATATCATTGACCATTTTTACGTGTCTTTAATGCGATTTACGGGCTGAGAAAACAAATAAACTAGTTGTCTTTCGAACAAGACGTGAAACCGGGGCGCCATGAGTCGTTTCTTTCCATCTAACACGTTAAAGAACCAAGCAGGGCTCTCAGCAGCTTTATCCTGTATCCTTCTCCTATCCCCCACAATAACCACCAGTCTTCTTTTTTGGGCATACCTCATAGTGATATGTGTTAATGCCGCCGCGATATGACTTAAATACTATTAAAAGTGGCGTAAAACCCCATTCAAATAAACAAATAAAGTTATTTCAAAGTGCACCCACTTTTCATTGTTGTCTACAACCTCTTTCAAATTTTGACCAGTCTAAGTTTTGAAAAACGGGAAAGGGTTAACAAAATGTGCTAAAACCAAGCAGTTAGATGTAATGACAGTTGAAGTTGATGAAATACTGGTCCTACTGTACCTGCATGGTATACATGAAGATCTTTAAAACAGTATTTCAATCACAAGACGTTTTTTCTGTTTTGAAGCAAAGACATGACACAGAATTAATCACCTTGATTGAGTGGACGTTTCACAAGAAATGACATTCTTGTTATAATCCCCTTGTGTATGCATTATATTGGCTCAAATTTCTTGTTTTAGAATAAAAGAAAAGTTGATAGCTCTATTTGCTCAACTTGTAGCTCCTACGACTTATGGGTTAAGCCAGCAACTGAACAATCGCTGGCTCCGCCCACTTACTCTTTTAGCCCCGCCCATAGAATCTGACAGGAAGTGCCGCTTCCATTCTAAACGGCGTTATTTTGCAGAATTTATGCCTAGTAGCGTGAAACAAAAAAAAGTAAAATGGGTTGGTTGGCGACTTAAACGTCGTAACTACAGCTTGAACAAGCTGTAGTTACGACGTTTAAGTCGCCAAACCAACAAAAAATTTGAAAAAAAGATGGCGGAAATTGCTGGAATTCAGAACTCATTTCTAGTCTAAATGAATAATTTCATTGGTCAACTGGTTGTTTGATTGACAGCCGCGATTGGTTAACTAACAAACTGGATAATTGATCCCTGGTCACGCCGACTGAGCTACAACAGAGAGTTCCACTTAGATATTGAAAAGTATTATTTTGCGAAATTTATGGCCAGTAACATGTAACAAAAAAGTGAAATGATTGATTGTTGATCTAAACGTCGCAACTACAGCTGCAGTTAAGACGTTAAAGTCTCAAAACCGACAAAATCTAATAACGTAAATGTCGGCTAATGTTCGGGTTCAAATTTCATTTCCGGTCTAAATAAAAGTTTTGATTGGTCGATTGATTATTTGATTGACATTCGCGACACGTGAATAATCTTTTATCTTTCTTTATCAACCTGAGGTTTAGTCTAATAGTGCTGTACACCTAGTACGTTTAAGAACTAGATGGATTTCTCTGAAGTTTCGTTCTGTATTTTTGCACTATCTCCATAGCCACGAACTGACTTATTTATATGGACAAATGTTACCGCGATGTACCACAGAAAGTATTTACACATATCGGATTCAGTGTAAGTGAACGCTATGGACTGTGACCCCTTACAAACGAACACTGACCTACGAAATGACAGTTAGCTTCATACAAACAGTTGTTTGAAAAATCATTAGTTTTGGTTAAAATCTACTTAAGGAAATAACTTCTCACAGCTCAGTGAATCCTCTCGATTCTCTCTTTCTGGAGAATACACTAGTTATCGAACCGAATGCGTGGGCAACTGAAGGAAACAAGATCAATAGTGTTCCGGCGAATCACCAAACTCGGCACCGCTTGATCGTGAAGCCGACGCTCTAACCAACGACCACGGGTATCACATTGACAAATATGTGGTCGGAGACATAACACAATAACCAAAACGGTTCTGCAACTTGAGTGGTGTATTACATAAATGTCATAGGTCAACCATTCACAATCGGTTATAAAAAATAACGAAAGAGGAGATTCATTAAGTGTCCAACCAATCTAAGGAGATTTCAAGTACCAGATTCTGACTGAAACAATATAGAATATATCCTCCTTTTTTCGCCCTTGACGTTCCAGATTTTTATATATGTAAATACTATTAAAAGAGACCCCTTCCTGGTACTCAAACGATCAATTGACTGATACAATCAATGATTCAGACCCAAAGTGAACTTTTTTCAGTTTTTTATTTTTGTGGTCGAAGTGGGCGTGCCCGTATAACTGTTACGGAAAACAAAAGCGAGTCGAAAATGTCATTTAAAACAGTTATGCGGGAACGCCCACTGTGACCTGCATGCAATCTTCTGCTAGTTTACAAATAAATTCAATCTGCTTTTTTGTTATCATTTTTATTGACTCTCAACGATGAAATATTGAGATTTTTAAGCGCCAGTGTTTTACTTGAATAACACCCCCACCCCACTCCCAAATAATAATAAGGAAAATGGTTAGCATTCTACTAATGGAAACGTAACTGCAGAAGTTATTTGAGAAAAAAGTATTTAAAAAAGGACGTGATAACCATTACATGTACATAAAGCATTTTTACTTATTAGATTACTTTATCCTTCGTTAGATCTGAAAACCATCTACAGAATTTGTAAATGCTTATTCGATGGGCATTTACGGGATCAAATGGGGTTTTGTGGTAATCCTTTGCGAATTATTACACAACTTTTTTGGTTACTAAAGAAGCGATACATTACAAATGCAAGGCGTCGTTTATAAAATATCACAAACGAAACATTATAACCAAACGGGCATGTGTACGTGCAAATCTTTACATTTAACTTTGATATTAGAATTTCAATTCATTTAAGCACTACTTTGAACTTCAAGCCTTATACCCTTTTTAGCTTATTACCAAGCTAATATTTATCACCTGAAAATAAGGGATTGTGTAACGTTAATGTTCGAAGCAACTTTTTTTAATATTTTCAAAGTTCAGGTCATGAACTCTTAATTTATTTTTCTGTTACTTAATAAACCTAGTTTAGATAAACTTTATGAATCTTATAGATTAAATGTTTGTTCCGAGCAAATAATTTCAATTTGTCATTTGGGCATAGATCGGGGGATATTGCTTTCCTTCAAATTCAGAAATAAAACTTTTTATGCTATTTTATCAAATGTTGAAAATAAGACGTGAACCCTTTCCTGCACAATCTCCTGTTTTTACGTCCTAGTGATATAATACTTTTGAAAATATAGTGGGAAAAGAAGAAATTGCTTGTCACAATTGTAACAATTGCTTGTAGAAATTTCTTCTTTTCCCACAACGTTTCTACCCAATAGTTTGGTTACTTTTCAAATTACACTCACTTATCATTGTCGTTTGCAACTTCTTTCGAATTGACAGGACTAAATGTAGAAAAAAAAGCACCAAATACAAGAAAGGTTTTAAATTTGAAGATTTTACAGCTTCATATCTTTCTAATTATTTGTAAAAAGATACCCGGCGGCGGCATATATCCTTTCCGACATTTGTCTCTCAGCAATAAGTAAATGATTGTTACCATAGGTGGGATACATGTAGCAGCTGGAGGCTAGGAAAGGATGTAATGGTAGTACTGGTGTGAGAAATGCCAGGAAGCCATTGTTAGGTCCTCCAGCCGCCGCGATTTGACTGAAATTCTGCTGACAGTTGCGTTAAACCCCATTTAATCAATTAATCTTTTAGAGATTAAACGGTACTAGGACTTACATAAAACATACTAAACATTTTTTATCAGGTAGACTACTAAGACTAGGTTCTTTAAGCAACGTTTACAAAATCAACAAGATCCCAGTCGGTAATGACTGAAAAAAGGAAAGATTTATTTTAATTAAAAATCGATTGCCTTGAGACAGACATTTTCGTAACAAAGTCCATTACAACACTTTCCTGTTATGATCATAAAACACCCAGTCTGCCAGAGTGGTAAGTTAACTCATCGAAATTGGTCGGTCATTTCAGAAATCTTGTAGATGTGTGTGTCCAAACGGTTTATGCTTTCTTTCGAGAATTTTTTCAGCTTTTGGGTATTCTTCTTCGTACAGATTTTCAAGATTTAAGAGATGAAGAGAATATTTTTTGTTTTCATGGAGGTATGGACCGAAAAAACTAATCACACTGTATGAATACGCAAAGCGGATTCATACATAAGTGTGATTAGGTTTTTCGGTTCATACCTCTCTGAAAAGCGATTTTTTTTTTTTTTTTTTTTTTTTTACAAATTTTGAACTTTTTTGTATGGTACTATTTTGTGCTGAAGCATACAAAATAGTAACGAATTCAAGATTTTGTTCATGGTGTTATGATTTTTTTTTTCGACCAATCAGAACGCAAATAGACGAAACAAAAAAAAATATTATTGAATGAACGGAATCTATAGTTTCATCTACATTTCAACGTTACTTCTTCATTACGGAACTCATTTCTAGTCTAGACCCTAAATAATACATAGGTAGCATGCATATCCGACAGCTAGTTATAGAATTGCAGGATGTTATTATAGAAGAATTGTGGATAGTAGATTTGGCAATTCATTTTGAATCATGACTACATGAAATACTGCCAACGCCAATATTTAACCGATTTCAACACAGTGACGCTTTTGGACGCCCAAAAGAAAAATAGTTGAGAAATCATTGTGTAAAATGTAGAAATTGCTTGTAACAAGCAATTTCTTCATTTTATACAATGTTTTCTACCAACAAAGTTGAAAGAATCTGAAATTTCATCAACTTTTAATTGTCGTCTGCAACTCCTTTCAATTTCGACCAGTCTAAAACTTTGCCATCTGGTAATGGGTTAAATGACACGTGAATCTTTCTTGTTAGTATGTTAGTTGATCACAATAGTTGGAATACTCATTAAATCTTCAGCTGATTGTTTGACTTTCAAAATTAAATTCATTTATAAATATGCGTAATCTACTAAAATCTGATTGTTATTTCTACCCATGAATAAATAGATAAATAATGATAATAGAAGACCCTGTAGTAGAAAATGATTTAAACATGTAAAACTTGATTTAAGGCACTTTTCATTACAAAATTAAATCACTGAAAAATGTATTCAAGTTGTAGTTACGACGTTAAGGTCCCACAATAATGATTTTCTTTTTTGTTGTATGCCTTGATAAACGGTGAGAAACAGTACTAGGATTTTGAAAATGTTAAACATTTGAATCGGGTTTATCGTCACTTTAAACAGTTAAACAATTTTATTTTCATTCATATCATGGCGGCCGGAGCATCGTACCAAAGATTCCTGGTATTTCTCGCATCAGCACTACTACTACATCATTTCCGAGCCTTTATATGCCCACCCATCTAATGTTTACGATTATCCACCCATTAGTGGGAGACAAATGTCGGAAAGGGCATTTGCCACGACGGAGATTCGAACACTGGACCGTATGATTAAGAGCACGACGTGCTAGCACTGAACTATGACTGCGGGTTAAAATTGTCTCCTGAAGTTTACGAGAATATATCTGACCCATCGGGGGAACGGCAGAATATTCATAGAAAAAATAACAACGTGAAAATGGGGCCACCAGAGTCCACAATCCTAAATACTTATATAGTCGTTCTTGATCAAGAAAAAAATGTTAAAGGGCGAAAAGTTTCTACCCTGGTCGTTCTGCACATTATGCGCAAATCTTCCAATGTCGATACTTTTTTGCATCACTAAGGAGGTCCTGTCTCATCTGAAGGGTTAGCTTCCATAGTTCGTTACCCTTAATATAATCAAAAAGTCGTTAAATCTATAATCAACTCTTATTGTGAAAGCTTTGCCTGACATTTTTCAATAAGACAATACCTTTTTAGAGTTTGACTTAGGAAGAAAGAATAATATTACATTTACCAATGACTGAAACTGTCACTTTACAAAATGATAAAATGTTCACGTTGCCTAGAAAATCCTTCCCGATTCCGAAATCGATCGGCAATAAAAAAGAAATTCTTAGCACATTTTTTTTCATTCCATAGATTAATTTTCAATCAGACAAGGGAGCTTTTTGTAACTTGATGAAGACAACAGGGGGTAACTTATTACATTATTTCATTTGTAATTCACTCGTTTCCATTTTTTTTTTTTTCATTTCTCTCCGTTGTTGACACAATTTGATTTGAACTAGAAAACCATTGCATCGACTTTGTAATTTTCAATGTTGCTTTTCATGAGATTTTGGACATCAGATTTTGGATACCAGGTTTTAAACATCAGATTTTGGACACCAGATTTTGGACATCAGATTTTGGACATCAGATTTTGATCTTAAAATTTCAATTTCTTTCGCTGAATCTAAACTAATGAAAAAGGATAGGGGCTTATCTTTTTTATAAAAATGGATTTCGATTATTTCTTCATAGTGACTGAAACATAGCGGGTGTGGAAACCGAATAAGATCATTTAATATCACAGTTGGGTTTAAGACTTTTTGATCTCATAAAACGGAGAATGGGTGCTTTCTTGTGAAAGGTATAACATGACAAATTAAAATGAAATAATCGTTATTTGTATTTTATTTCACTTTTGTTAGTAATGTAATCATTTTCAAGCTAATGCCATAATTTTTGCGATGTAAAAAACAAAGAATGAAAATGAAAACATTTCTCCCGCAATTCCTGACGATTTTCGCATGTTTGAGCCTATAGTCCTACTTTGTTTGTACTAATAGTAACTGTGCCATTTGGCAATTAGTCTTTGCAATCCACGGTGTGAATAGTGCTGTAGATATCATGGAATGGATGGTCGTGATCGACGAGTTTTGGATACAATTTGCGTCTAGAAAAAAATGAGTGAAACAACGTAACTTACTGATGAAAGCATGCTCAATTGCTAAATGTTAGGAAGGATCGATTATACACTCCATCTTACTGGAGCGACCACGTCTATTAAGTGACCACTCCCATTAAGCGACCATAATTGAAATTCCCATTTCGTAAGCAAAGTCTCTTAACCCTTGTCATGCTGAACACGGAATATTCCGGTTTTGACAGGAGGTGTAGACTAAGATCAGACTGCACTTATGTGCAGGCTGATCTTAGTCTACACCTCCTGCATGTACTTTTCCTGCCAGAGTTGTTTATGAAGTTGATTTCTAAAAGAAATATTGATTTTTGAACAAGAAGTTCTATCAGTGCTTTCAGTCCTTTGATTTGACAGCATTTCATTAAGGTAATTTATACAGCATAAACTGCATAAGCAGTAACAAAATTCTATGTTTTTGGAACTTACTATAATCGTCTCAATGAGACGATTTTAATGAGTTCCAACCGAAAATGATTAAGCGAGAATTCTGTAATAGTTTCTTTATGCAATCAAATCAATCCTTCATATCTTCCACAATATAGCGTTTTAAACGACCACTCATTTAGGCGTCAACTTTTTTGTCTTCCCTTCAGTGGTGGCCTAATACAAGATTTACGGTAAACAACTTGGATATCGGTTTAGAATGGAAAGGTCAATGAGCGATTATGAATGAAATTGTGTGTAAATATGCGACTCTGTCTATTATCGGCTTTTGATTGAAATCATAAAAAAGACTCTAGTGTCTGGCCTTTTTACCTTTCCTGAAATAGATCGCTTAATGAACAAACAAACAAACTAGCAAACCAATAAATAATATATATAGATTATAATTACCAGGCGTCGAAATATGATTTATTTGATTTATGAGATCTGATGGTGCTTTCGATGCATATAAACTAGACGGTTTTGACAATAAAGCAAATACAAATGAGATTGTACCATAAAATACATCAATTACTGGGTACAAATTAAGGACTCGACAAAACGTAGCACGATTGTCAATTTTGAGTACTCCGCTTCATTTGAATGGGATTTACAACCAAGACCAAAGTCTTCAAGCTCATATTTCCTTTGCACGTACAATTGTTATTCATAAACATCGATATAGCCTTTGTAATAATAACAAGAACATATTAAAGAAAAATGTATTGTCACGACTTTGGTGTCGTAGGGTTTTCTGCTGGAGTTTTTCCACCGATCATCAACCTTTTTATTAAATGTACCGTCAGTGCGATTTTTAACATATCTAAAACACTTACAGTAATAATTGTATTAAGCGACTTAAAAGTGATCTCTTGAAAGAATGGTCGTTTAAAACGCTTTATTGTGAAAGATAGAAAGGATTGATTAGATTGCATTAAGAAATTATTACAGAATTCTCGCTTAATCCTATGTTGTTGGAACTCATTAGAATCGTCTCATTGAGACGATTCTAATAAGTTCCAACAACATAGGGTTTTATAACGATTTTTTCTAAAGAAACAAGCTTTCACTTTTTAAGAGATTTTGCTTCCAAACAGGAGATTTCGATAATTGTCGCTTAACGGAGATGGTCGCTTAATGGACGTGGTGGCTTGATCAAGATCAACAGTATAAATCTTAATGAGACGTTGTCTTGATGAATCTTGGTGAATATGGCAGACACATGCACTGAAAATGAAGAATACAGTTGGGCAACAAAATTTAAAGATTAGCCTAGCCTACATTTAAGGGTATATCTGTAATAATAACTAGTCACACATGTAGTCATTCCAAAAATGCGATTAGATCAGAGAATTTTAAATTAGATTATTATTATAGTCTATAGATGACACCATTTTCATTCTGTAGATGAAGGCGTACTGCAAAGAACCGAAAGCAGAATGGTACAGGGGAGGAGAAATACTTGTAGAAATGCAGGTTTTTCTTATTTCACCGAATTTATTTGATGAAAAAATAGGCATATAAAAAATGGAATATCATATTACGATTGCGTAACAAAAGCTTGTATTTGCTGCTCGCTGCGGAGGAAAATTTGATATTCCACTCGATCTTCGGTCTCGTGGTTTGAAAATTTCCCCCGCAGCTCAAAGTCTATACTCTCCATCGTAACATAATGTTCTCTCTATTTTCGGGACCCTATGACTAGGAATTCTTCGAGCTACCACTTCGCTATTGCCGCGACCTTAAAAACAATACTAACCCTATAGTAAGCATCAGTTTTTGTTATATACATTCTTATTTCTGAGAATGTTTCATACATTCTCTGAAATAACTATGTTTGAAAACAACAACAACAAAAAAAACTGATGCTGAGCCCGATTAACTCAGTTCGTAGAGCACTGACTCCAAAGCTTGAGATTGCGGGTGCGGATGGCGGACTAAATAACCAAATTATCTTTAGGAAAGACGCTTAATCAACGTCCCGTTTGTCATTGGAAAACTGTGGCAAACATTGTGTACGTTAAAGGATAATGCGGAGCTCTCGGTAGTTGCTTCACGACTTAATTGCCGTAACTACAGCTTTGATACTGTATTACATATATAATTGTCGGAGGTCAAATTCTAGTTCAGGTCTAAATGAATGATTTGATTTTTCAATCTCTAAAGCTGTAGTTACGACGTTTAATTCGTCAAGCCAATACGTTATCGCTGTTTAATATCGTAGTGAAAGATCAGTGGGTGTGGCCATCTGTCATTTCTTCTGTTATATATTCTATACAAATCTATTAACCCTTTCCTGTTTTGAAAAATTTTAGACTTGTCCAAATTCATAGGTTTTGCAGACGACAATTAAAAGTGCATTTAATTTGAAAAAATAACCATACAGTAGGATAGAAATTATCGTGGACAAAGCAGAAATTGCTTGTTACACGCAATTTCTTCTTTTTAAACTATGCTTTCTCAAATATAAGATCACAGGGACTTGAAAACAATGGATTGGACAAGAAAGATTTAAATCCCCTAAAAACTTAATTTGAGTAATATTTCATCTTTTCTAGGATTAACTCTACCCTAGAGCATGCTTGTTCACCTTCAAGGTTAGGGTTAAGGCTGGGAATCGTAAAATATGTATTAAATAAGACAATTCCAGTCATGAAAATAAATAAGACAAAGCTGGCATGCATATCCGACAGCCGATTATAGAATAACAGGATGTGAATTAAGAAGAATGATCGATCGAAGAAGAAATAACTTGACCAAATTAATCTGAATCATGATCACATGAAACACTGCCAATACTTTTATTTAAATCGAACGTGAACTGTTCTTACAAGTATGTCAGTCGGTCGGTATGAATAGACTACTCATATTTCTTCCAGTAATATGTATGGTTTCCAACCAATCAATCTCATTTTAGCGAGCAATTGCTTAAGTTAACAGACAAAATTTTGAGGTCTTCTCAGAGTTCAACGACTGCAAACTGCCACTTAAGGCTTAACCACTAAATCCACTGAATACCTACGCAATAACAAGTAGCCTTATATAATTCAGGAATACTGCAAACTCTGCCTACAAGTTAATCTATAGGTATTGTAGCTCACTTAATACTATCATGATTAAAATGAGTATGATCAGAGTCTTCACTATGCGTGCGGCTTTGTATGGCCACATGATTTAACTTAAAACCATTTAAAGGCATACTATTTAACCTATTTCCTTGTTTTTTTACACCCCCCCAAAAAAAAAAGAACATTTGTAAATATCGTGGACAAGGAAATTCCTTATAACAAGCAATTTCTTCAATATCTTCAATGTTGCCTTGTCTACAAGGCTTATATTTTCCAAATTCCACCAACTCGAACTTGTCGTCCTCAACTTCCTGTAATTTGAACAAGTCTAAGATTTTGTCGTGTTGTAATGGGTTGACTCCTGGGTTTCTTTAACATTGTTTATTTATCATGATAACCTTTGGCAAAGAAGATTACTTACAAAAACCTTACTTTGCTAGCTTTCAGTATATTTAGTACTTTGATTTTTTAAAATAAAGGCATTCCAAAATATTCAATGAGCATTATTTTGTTTTGTTGTAAAGTAGCCTGCCACCATCATAGCGCAGTCGGTAGCGCATCAGACTCCCAATCTTCAAACATGGGATGTCATGGGTCAGCTGTAGTTACGACGTTTTGCAGCCAAAGCAACGGTAAGTGTTAACAAAAACTGATGCCAATGTCGGGATTGATAAGCTCAAGTCCGGGCTGAATAAATTATTTGATTGGTCGTTTTTATCCCTTGATTGACAGCTTCGATTGCTCTATTCAACAGGAAGTCCCACTTTGATATTAAACGGATTTATTTTTGCAAAATATATGGCCATTAATATGTAACAAAAGAGTGAAATTGTTAGTTGTCGACCTAAAGGTCGTTATTACAGATTGAATATGCCGTAGTAACGACATATATGTCGCCGAACCAAAATATACTTTTAATAAATGTTTGCCCTTGCCGAAGGTTAAAGTTCACTTACGGTCTAATGATTGATTTGATTGGTCGATTATTATTTGATTGATACCGCGATCTGTCAACTGAATCGAGTGCATAGGTTTACATAGGGTTTTATGATACATGTATATTTCTAGGAACAGTTAACCATACATCCGAAACGTTCAAACTTGACCCTTTTATAATCGTTACACATCGACAAACATAATTAATTATTGCAGTCGAAATTCGTGGCCATGTCATATAAAGCTAATGTATATATACTAGGAATGTATCATTACTTGATTTTGTTTCATTAAAATCATTAAGAACTGAGGAAGATACTGGTTGCATCTTTTGGGACCTCTTCGAAATATTTGACCTACATATTTTTGGAATATGTTCCTAGTCTAATGCAGTACGTGCATACATATAAATCCATCTGATTTCATTTCTATTTTCATTTATGCTTACTCATGGTTTCTTTTTTAACTCTTGCCATGCTGAATAAAACCCTTGGTTAGAAATCCGTTAAAATCAAAGCGTAGCTGGCACTGTCGGTCTGGTTGTCGGTGTCAATATTTAGTTTAGAAATTGATCTTATGGGAAAAAAATCTGGTTTAAAGAGGACAAGAAGGTGGTGTAGACTAAGATCAGACTACATACATATGAATGTATCCATTTTTTTATCTATTTTTCCGGCAAATCAGAACGCTCAATGAGATGTTTCCTGTTAACATAAATTGTCTAGTGAATTCCTTCTGTATACTGTTATGTAAAGAGTACTCTATCAAACCTTAAAACCAAGATATAAGAAACGTATCGTCTACGTCAACTTTGTGTGTGTGTGTGTGTGTGTAGTTGTTTATTTTGCGTTCATTTTGTCCTAGAAAATATGTTGTATTTTTTTCTGTTATCTTTGTTAACCTTTCTTAACCCTAATCGCTAAGTTATTTATTAACAAATGTTTATATCCATGTCGAGTGAAATGAAAAAAAGTGTTCCTTGGTTTGGCAGAAGTTGTCGTTTAGATTAAAGAAAATTGTCGACGAAGATTGCATGGTGCACGTGACAAGATACACGGACGACATATATCAGGCAATTACAATAGTTTATATGAAGTGAGCTATGAATAAATACTTTTGTCGTAAATTCATAATTTCGATATTGAGGTTCAATTTTGATCCCCCACCTCCTTTTTTCCATTTTGTTGACACTTTAAGAACTGGCACACTAGGTCGCTTCGAACTTTTAAGAAAACTGCGTGCAGTGTTTCATTAGAATTGAAAATCCTGCGCGAAGATATTTATCATACATCCAAACCAATAGAGATGTATACTCTATTAGAGCCTTAAAACAATTATGTTGTAATTACAGTTTCTGGGAATTCTGTTTTTAATAATATCATGTAATAATTTGATGCTTAGTTTCGTCTATCAAAAACGAGCGTTCTGATTGGTAAAAAAATCATACTTCCATTAACAAAACTTTGAGCACGCAGCTATTTTATATTCTTGCGCACAAAATAGTTCTATAAAAATGTAATCATGTTTTCTTTTTTCGCTCGATGTCATTCGCGTATTCATACAGTGTGATAAGGTTTTTCGGGTCATACCCCCATGAAGACAAAAAAAATCTTTTCATCTCTTAAATACAATATTTAAGAATACAGGGTATCAAATGAATGATCATGAAATACGGGATTTATAAAACGAGTCTTTAAAAACAAGGCACATAAAAATGACGCTTTGTATTTCAGATGGCGAGGTCAATAAATCTGACCTTTTATGAACACGAATTTAATATCCTAATTGACCACTCACGTCTGTCAATCTAGAAATCAATCGACCAATTAAATCATTCATTCAATCCGAGTTAAGCCTTTAACCCCAACATTCGCCGCCATATTTGTAAAACATTTTTGATGGTTTGGCTGTAGATACGATGCTTAGGTCGCCATAACAACATAAACTCTTTACAAAAATGTTAGCCCATGTTGGAGTTCAAATGTCACTTCCGGTCTTAATTAACGCTTTGATTGGTCAATTGATTCATTGATTTTCAATCGCGATCGGTCAAGTACAAAACCCCTAAAACCCCTTGGTCTGATTGTTAGAACTTTGAAATATAAAATGACAATATAAAACAAAACGCTCATTTTCTAGTCAATTATCGTAGACTGTGATTTATGATTCTAACCAAAATTTATAGCATTGGCTCCGTTTCGACAAAACACACGTCTTTGCAAATGGGAACCCTCTTTAGGAAAATCAAAAAAATTAGACAGAATGTACATTTAGATTAGCTGGTAAATATGGACATTGTTCTTGTACTCGATGATGGTGAAAAAAAAATGAAAAGAAAAAAAGGACGAAATTATCAGTCATTATTGCTAATGGCTACAATATAAAAAGACGCGATGATCCCTTGGTACGATCAATTATGCATGTTGTTGAACAAAAATGTCTGTTGTTAATGGTTGACTTGTGTGAAGATGTACTTGACTTCAGGGTAAATTAAGTGTGTCACACGAAAATGGACGTAAATGCTTAAGAATGAAATACAGATCAATATGGATCTTTCGTGTGTTTGGACGTGATTAAGCTTCGCTTTAAATTCTTTTATTTTCATTATAACGGAGTTCACATAATAACCACGTACTGTCTTAGTATTTTCAGTACAAAAATAAAAGCTGTACTCAGGTTACTGCCTTGAATCCAACACTGTAGTAAGTTCCTATATTCATTTGTCTCCGACAAACCTGAGTTGGATGAGGATCTAGAGGCTTGGAAACGATGCTTTGATAGTACTGGTGAAAGAAATACAATGAATCCACGGTTAGGCGCTCCTTGATATGACTGACACGTCATAACTACTGTTTCCTTAGTATTCAAGTTGTAGTTACGACGTTTCTGTCGCCAATCAATCATTTTTACTTCTTTATTACTTGCCATACATTTTGCAAAATAATAGGCGGGGCAAGCGGAGTCAGCAGGCGGGGCAAGCGATTGGTACATTGTCTGTTAGTCAAGATTCACAATAAGGAAATCGCCAGAAAATACTAAATATATCTGGTCAACCAGCGATCTAGTTGACAATGTTATAACATTTCATCGCGGACAATAAACAATGTTAAACATGCATTAGATGTCGATACACTGAATGTCAATTAGTTTATCAGGTCATCTCTACAATTTGATAGTCGTTGATAAGGTAACGTCGAATTAGAAAACAGACTGTTTTTGCATTTCGTGGAATTGTTGATCGTTAGACTACAAGTCATATGATCACAGGTTATCGGAACGACCAACATCCCTTCTGACATTCGCCAAGGCCATTTGTCTTCAGCAAATGATTAAATAATTGTCCAATTTCGATGAATAGCTGAAAGCTGCCCAAAAATCCATTTAAAGTACAATAGCAGTTGCGAAATGACTTAAATGGTGTTGAAAATAGCTTTAAACACCACGTTTTCAGCTAATCAGCACATTCAATGTATAACCATAATATACGAACATGTGGTTATTTGAATACTACAAACGAGCAACGTTGTTTTCTTACGAATTAACAACAACAACAAAAAACAACAACAACAACAACAAAACAGGTGATTAAAGATAATCCTTAGGTGGAAACATCAGCTTATCATTGGTTCATTCGGCTACACGCATCTTTAACTAATCCAGATGTAAATGCGACGCTAGTTTTCTACACAAACAAACGCTTAAATGTAAATTAGATTATCTTACATTGAGTATCAAAAACATTTCTAAGGCCCACTTTCCACACACACACAAAACCGCTTAATCCATTCCCACACAATGACGCTTTTAAACGCCCCTTAATATGAAGGTTTTGGAGAACATTGTGGAGAATGAAGAAATTGCTTGATACAAGCAATTTCTTCATTCTCCACAGCGTTTTCTACACTAAAAGACAAAGATATTTAATATTTCATCAACTTCAAATTGTCGTCTGCAACTTCTTGAATTTGGATTGGTCCAAACTTTTATTGTGTGGGAATGAATTAAATGTTAAAAGACCGTCCAAATCTTTTTTCCGATCTGTGTTCTTAGATGTTTGTCATGAGCTGAATAGGGTGGAAACGGGTTAATTGTTTTTGTTGTTTTATTTAATTTGTTGAAATATACAAAACATCACTGTATCAGTTGTTAGTGAGGATAAAATGTTTCAATGATGACCCCATTTGAAATCTCGTTGGAATTATAGTGTGTAATGTCTGTCACGTGAGGGTTTATAATTAGACTGAATTCTAGTCATTTCTGTGCTAACAAGCTGCACTTAATGTAATACAAGATTCTAACGAGTAATTTCCCGTTGTAACGAATGTGAGATACAGGGTAACTAATGACACAATTATTCAATCTTAATGTTAATTTTGCATTTCAATAAGTTTTTAATCTCTTCTTCTTCTTCTTCTTCTTCTTCTTCTTCTTCTTCTTCTTCTTCTTCTTCTTCTTCTCCCTTTTTTTTTCTTTTTTTTGCTATAGCGCTCACAATTCTCATGTTTAAGTTTTGAAGGCATCCATTTATTGTAAAAAGGAAGGATACGAGGGATGCTTGAAAAGTCCGTAGTTTAAGGCAGAGAAAAGCGGTTTAATCAAAATATTTTCATAATTTTTCAACGAGGTCACCTTGAAAGTATACACTCATTGTCAAAAGGTGTTGAAGAATTAGGACACATTCCCTGTAGAGGGTAATCAACTTAGGCCTCCAAAATGCGTGAACTGCTTGTCTGACGTCTTCATCTGTGCAAAAATGGTGACTGATAAGTTCTTTTTTCATCTTTGGGGAATAGAAAATAGCCAGAGATTGCCAAATCCGGTGAATAAGGGGGATGCTCAACACGTTTCATACCATATTTCGTAAAAGCATCGGAATTCCAGTGGGTTGTTGTTAACTTTGCCTTTTTTCGGAGGCGGCGATCCTTATTGTTTCCACTGTTTTGACGTTCATTCTGTCTCATTTTGGAAGTGGAGAACCCCTATTTCATCAACAGTCTCAAACGTCTTGAGGAATTTCTCCGGATCCCACTGAAACATTCCAAAGGTTTCCTTTGACATGTTTGCACCGAGTTTGTTTTGCTCAAAGGCCAGACGCTTGAGGACCCATCTCGCAGAAACTTTTGTCATTATTGATATTTGCATCGACTCCTTCCTATGCGATACCTACTAAAAAAGCAATGTATCCCTATGTAATTCGCTGATCTTTCACATTCATACAATGAATTCTATCGATAGTGTAAATCGAGGTGACAGTTTGTGGCTTGTCTGGTTGCGGGGCGTTCATCTTAAAGATCATCTTTACCAAATTTAAATTTCGAGGCCTATTACTCCACCGTGCTTTAGCGTGGAGCGAATTGCTTCCATATCCTCATGAGTTTCCTTAGATAATAAGCCTCCGAGGCTAATTGGCCAATCGAGGCTGCCAGTCAAGGAATCAACCGACCAATCAAATCATTCATTCAGCCTGGATTTAAGCTTGAACTCCGGCATTGGCCGCCATTATGGTTAAACATTTTTGTTGATTTGGCGACTAAACATCGTAACTACAGCTTATTCAAGCTGTAGTTACGACGTTTATGTCACCAACCAACCACCTTACATTTTTGTTACATACTGATGGCTATAAATTCTGAAAAAATGACGCCGTGAAATATCGAAGCGTGACTTCCTGTTGGAGTCATGGGCGGGGCCAAAGGAGTAAGTGGACGGGGCGAGCGATTGGTCAATAACAACAAGATGACCAAGATTGTTCATTTATTAATAATTACTCAAAGTAGGTAAGTTCAGGCATCTAATTCTTTCAAACAACAGAGAGAATAAAATCTTACTAATTATAATAATCTATCCATATAGCCCTCAATTGATATATTTTTAAGAGGTCAGTTTCTGCCCTAGGTCACGTATTTCAATCGCTCCTCGTACAATTTTCTCAGCGATTGGTCAATAACAACAAGATGACCAAGATTGTTCATTTATTAATAATTACTCAAAGTAGGTAAGTTTGGGCATCTAATTCTTTCAAACAATAGAGGGAATAAAATCTTACTAATTATAATAAACTATCCATATAGCCTTCAATTAATATATTTTTTAGGAGGTCAGTTTCTGCCCTAGGTCACGTATTTCAATCGCCCCTCGTACAATTTTCTCAATGTAAACGGAAGAGGCATTTAGTAAATATAGCGAACTATAAAATGAAAGGAGTGTTGGACTACGCAAACTACTTTTTTAAAAAATATTTCTTTTATTTAAACCACGTGTGACCTAGTTTCCCTAACATGTTTTAACATATTTATCTAATGGGCAACATCTTTATTTTCCGGGCATCATCGACTTAAGCTTTCCTTTGAGCGGTCATGTACAATTTCTTTTCAAATACAGTAAGTACCGCGTTTACAACTTTTTAATGCTAGGATTCTCGGAAGAGACGGACCACTTATAAGATTTTCAGGCTGTTCATCTATTAGATTTTCTAACATAGAAGAGTTAGAGGCACACTATTTGTCCAACTCTAGTCATCAATCTTATTACACCTTTAGCTTTATAGTTAAAACAAGTCTTAGACTACATATGTCGCAGTTTTGAGGACAATACGAAGTGCATTTAAATAAAAAAAGTTCACTGTATGATACTAGATGAAAATATTGCGAGAAAAGACTAAATCGCATATAACAAACAAACCTGCTTTTCCGAGCAAGGTATTATTTATATTTTTCTTAGGTGAAATGTGAGACATAAAACAAACAAAACAAATAAACAAAACCAGAAGCAGTCTGAGCGAATACTCTAAGATATGGACTACTTCTACCCAACTAGTTCTAAGGAGAATGTTAATCTCGGATTATGGTTAGAAAAATTCCTTTCTCACAAAGTCGCTTGATAGGTTAGACTATATTTTTAGAGTGGTTGTCAGCATGACTTTAGTTTAAAATAGATGAATAGATTATTTGATTGGTCGATCATTTATTATTTATTTATTTGTTTTTATCTTTTTATTGACAGCGGCGATAAGTTTATTTTGGTCCTGAGACTTTAAACAATGAAATCGTGAATGGGGTCCTTTTTCTTTGTTTTCCAATCGTACAGTCTCTTTTTTTTTCAACAAGGATTCATCCCTACTTTTGACCTTTAAAAGATTCTTGACAAATGTCGAAAAGATCAAGTAAATCTTGTGGCCCCTCAAGAATAAACAGTGAAATATTCATTAAAACCACATTCTCTGTGTTTTCCGAAGGAACAGTCCCTTTTCGATAGTGTCAATCTTTATGATCTGGCAAATATTCTCACCGAGTTTCTTTGATATTATTGTATCTATAGGGATAACGGTGAGCTTGTCATTAGGACCTGCATTTCCATTTTCTACTCATAACCTTTTTATTTTCAAATAGGATTACCCCTAGGAATTAAAAGAATTATGTCCGCTTTTTGTCTAAATTAATAATAAGCGTGATCTGTAGAGAGTAAAGGACGTAATTGTCAAAACGCTTTTCTTGGTGTTTGAAACTGTATTTTTGGAGAGGCTTCAACCGCAAGATCCGACAAACTTTATTGACTATTTTTCCTCCAGATCGAGCAAAAATTGTAACCTGTAGAATGAGAAACGAAATGTTCATTTACACCATTTCTTTTCTTTGTTTTGTTTTTGTGTGTTTATTTTTAACGAAACCCTTCATTTTCACGGGGTTCATTCATATGACCGGATAAATATTATGACCGAGTGTCAAGTAGATTGTGGCAAAATTCTGGCCTCTAATGCGCAAAGACTTAGGTTTGTGAATATGACGACGTATTGCGGGTATTCCAGGACCGCAAGAGTTCAGTGAGAGTTCGTTTTAAGCTAAATTATTAATTGAAATGTAAATGATCACATATAAGACGTATGACAACAATATCAAGTTTGAATTCGGTTAAAGTCACAGCAAAATAAACATGCATAAGATAATCAAATAATACACAGTCATACACTTGATAGCAATTTTAAGGATTAAACTTTAGCACAATCAATTAGCGCAGAATTGTAAACGAAGCAGAATACGAAAGTTAAAGAAAATTATATAGTTTTCCTTCTATTTTTCTAAAGCTTTAGATCCATTCTCCACAGACAGAAAAACATTCGTTTAAATTGTGTTTTCTATAAGTATTTCTTTGCGGTCGTAATATTTCTCGCAGCAAATCACGATGTGACCTCATCTAACTATATCTTTATGTTCATGCTTAGAACATCGACTACTTGCATCACTTGTTTTCCGGACTAAATACTTAAATACGAAATATTAAGACATACACTGTCAGCTTTTATATATTTCTACTTTGCTCATTCCAACAAATCAACAGGTTCTGTAACTTACCTTTACTAATATATAATCGAATATATGCCCCCGTTTGTATCAGACCTACGTTACAACTCGTTTTGAAACAAATCCCGTTTTAAACAGTTTATTTCAAACAGTTTTTTTCCAAACATATATATATTTCAAAACGCCTTGTAACAAATATACCCTTTCTGATTAAATGGGATTAAACAAATCAAACAAAAGAATAAGAAAGAGAGATAAATACATATTTTTTAAAGACAAAAACAAAATATATGTTCTCATACAAAACTACTTTGGTACCATGTATCTATATTTCTCTTTCAAGACTTGAATTCAATCAATTCAATAGACGAGTTAAAGAAAGTAGCAACATCAACAACAAAAAGTTTACTTTACGTTTCATTTGAACAACCAATTAGCGAAGTTTGATTATCCAAGTGCTTCCTTGGTATCACTAGAACTAAGATATGTTGCCAGTGATGCACCTGGGACCCGAACCCTTTAGCTTTGACTTTTCTCGGTAAAAGGGTCAATTTGCCATTTGTACATATATAAACAATAAAACTTAATTGGTTAAGGCCATTTAAGGGAAATTCGGCTATACCCCTGACTTTACACGAATTCCGTTTCCGCGACTCAATGTTGTCAGTGTATTTTTGGACGAAGCATGTTTTTATATACAACAAGTAGAGCTTTGGACTGGTTTGGTTGAACCGGCTTGTTTCATTTTACAGATTATAAATACATCTAGAGAACGAAAGGAGACGAAATAAGGACAGGGTTAATTGATTGAATGGGGTTTAACGCAACTTGTAACAGTAGTTCAGTCATATCGCGGCGGCTGGAACTTCTAATAATAGATTCCTGGTATTTCTCACACTAGTACTACCACTACATCCTTCCCTAGCCTGCAACTGCTATCCCACTTAGATTTACGATTATCCGCCCATTGGTAAGAGACAAATGTCGGAAAGGATATGTGCCGCCACCGGGGATCAAACCATGCAATGACATCCCATGATTTAAGATTGGGAGTCTAATGCGCTACCGACTGCGCTATGACGGCGACTAAATAAGGACAAGATAACAAATGTCTGAGAACTTGTAATCTAATTCAATACCCGTGAATACGATACAAGTAATCCATGGCAATGTGCACTAAATTACGACTTTACTTGACATAAACCCGCAGCGGTTTACTGTTTTGTCTGGATAGTAAATCTTTATCCTTCGTTAAATATACATTACCTCTGCAGAATTCATGATAAAGGCTTATTTGATATGTTTAATAGACATTTACGACATCACATGCGGGTTTGTGATAATCATTTGTAAGGTTTTCTGTTGAAAAATACAGAATTTGATTTTTGTATACCAAGGAAGCGTTGCAGACACAGTGAAAATACCACTTATATAAATGTTATTAGGAAGAAGTATAATTACCGAACTATTATATGCACTTAGAAATTTAAATTATATTCAAAGATATTAACTTTTAATTGGATCGGGTGTTACTTTGAACCTCAAGCTACGAATCTTATAAACAAGAGTTTTACCGTAAAATAAAGGGTTGTGCCTTCGATGTAACGACAAACTTTGACAAAGTTTATTTGAAGTGTCGATAACATTCAGATCATTACGTTCTGGGTTATTTTTAGCTCACCAGAGCACGAAGTGCTCATGGAAAGGTATTTTGATCGCCCTCTGTTCGGCGTCTGTCGTGCGTCTTGTGTCAACAATTTTAAAACCGAAATCTCTCCCTAACCGCTGGGCCAATTTCAACCAAATTTGGCAGAAATGTTCCTTGTGTGGTGCTCTTTTAACATTGTTAAAAGAAAAAGGAAAATTTAACTAAATCTTTAAAACTATCTCCAACTGACGCAGAAGACATAAAGTCTTGATATTTTGCATGAAGCATCAGTAAATTGATCTCTTTCAGAATTGCTAAAGTCATCAACCTTGGGTTCTTGGGGCGGAGCCCCGGGGGGGGGGGCTACATAGAAAGAATGATTTTTAAAACGACATCTACGACATTAGAAATTGCTAAAAAATTTAATCCGTTTAAAACTCTCGTTGCCATGGAAACAAAACTGAAAGTTTAATACAATCTTTAAATCTTATCGCCTCCTGATCCAGAAAGTGTAGAGTCTTGGTCTTTTGCACGGAGCATCGGTACAATGACTTATTTCAGAATTGCTAAAATCGTCACCCTCGAAGCGGATTCATACATGCTGTGATTAGGTTTTTCGGTTCATACCTCCATGAAAACAAAAACAAAAATCTCTTCATTTCTTATAATTTAATAGCATCAAGCGAAAAAAGCAAAAACTTTACATATTTTGATACCTTTTTGTAATGGACTATTTTGTGCGGAAGCATACAAAATGGCTGCGTGCTCAAAATTATGTTCATGGAGTTATGAATATTTTTTACGACCAATCAGAACGCTCGTTTTTGATAGATGAAACTAAAAATTAAATTATTTACATATGAAGCGAACTTTAATCTCCAACATTCGCAGACATTTATTTGAAGCATTTAAGATGGTTTTGCGACACAAACGTATTAACTACAACTTTTCCAAGCTGTAATTACAACGTGAAGGTGCCAAACCGATAATTCGACTTTTTTTACACGTTTCATGGCTATAGAATTTTGCTGAATAACGCCGTGTAAATCGGGGTGGAACTTCCTGTTGAAGTCAGTTAGAGTGATCAGAGGATTCAGTGGTCGGGGATTGCGATCCCTTTATTGTCCCGACTAGAAGGGAATCCCCTGAAGAGTACTTACGACATAAAATCGCAAAATATTGTAATTAATATAGGGATGAGTGTATTTTTCACTGCGTTTATCGGAGTATAAAGGCAGGGCGTAGGGCGTTATGTTTAAGCCATGTGCTAAGGCAATTGCACTTTATACTCCAATAAACGCAGTGAAAAGTACACTCAGCCAATATAATTGCAATACGTCTATTTTCAAATCCGAAACGGATAGAGAGATGAAAATAAAAACAAATAAACGAACTGTGGGCGGAGTTACTTTTTCTTTGACAGGCGTATGGATACATTGACACAGTTTATCGCTCGAGTCATTGTAACAGCGGACATTTTATTTTGTCGCTTGGGTTTTTTGAAATGGAAATTCGAACATTAGTTGGATTTATTTGGAATTATTATGAGCAAATACTTACTTTAAACTCTGTAAATTATGATATCTGGGTCGATAACAGTTAGAATTATGAATAGATGCTTTATAATAGACAAGAAATATAAACCTACCACATTGACACGATGCAGGCTGATGTGGCGAAGCCGATTCGACATCTCGGATTTACGGCTAATAAAGGTGAGTTATCGAAATCTTCATGTTTAAAACGAACATTATAATTGTTATAAGGACACTATTTGTTTATCTATTTATTGAAAATCCATGGAAGTATAAAGGAATTCGAGGAAATCGAAATTCAAAGGGTGATGACTATAAATAGTAACAAAACAAGTTGGGTATTTCTTGGAAGTGAATTACCAATATTGGAAATCCCTGACCTTGTTTTGTTTCTATTTTTGTCGAAAATAGATCTGTCTTTTATCGAGGTATAAAGTGCAATTGATTTGATCACGTGATACGATTTGGGCCTTTGAAAATACTCTATTTGAAGTATTGCAATTATAGGCCAATAATAAGTGATACTTTCATTTAGCTATAAATCGTGATCTTATTTCAGATAGTTCATGTACATAGCTTTATAAGAGAGGACATGTCATAAACACATTGTTAAGCAGTACTGGAAATCTGGACGGCCGGTTGTGGTACAGTGTAAAGGAAGTGACACAGAGATATATTTGTAGCTGTCTAACAGTCCCAAGGTCGGAATAAGAATTTATAGGTTTATATAAGAATAAAATAATGTAAGATTCTTCCTATCTTCTTATTTAGAGTTCCTAATGGCCATTGCAAAACGAATTAAGCCCGTCTTAATTAGGAAACGAATATACCGTATATTATAGACACTGTCGGAATTTCCTCGTTACGAACAACACTGAAAAATAACGATCCCTGCGTTTGATCATAATGCTTTTGTTTATGTTTGTTCAGTCCCACCTAGTCTTGAAGCGGTCTTCTATTGAGATTTACGCCCCATTATGCGTCTTTTAATTAGCAAATGAATATAATTCTTCTTTTTTTCCCCTTAAGATATGAATCTAAAACTTAATCAAACTTACGCATGAATTCACGAAGCGGATTCATACAATAATGTGATTTAGTTTTTGGCTTCATACCTCATGAAAACTGTACCCATTTTATTCATTTCTTATATTTCAATGTCACCATGCTAGACAAAGCAAATATTTTACTAACCTGGGTATATTTCTTTGGGATCTACTTTGTATGCGAGTATACAACATTTTCGCGAGCTCAAAATTATGTTCATATAAGTCTGAAAAAATCATGCAATCGAATCCTAATAAACAAAACTAAAATAAGATCACTGAATTTTTGCAAATCGCCGTGAAATCAGGACCGTGCACAAAACGCTTTTGATAACATCCTTTCAATGTTCTGATAAATTTCATATGTGGTAAAATACCGAAAGTTAGGCTCGTGACAAAATCTAGCAAATAATCAAACGGAGCTCAGAAAGTCTATTAGTTGACAAAAGCAACGAAAGCAAACTACCTATTTGAGTTGAATTAATTCTCTATAGATGGTGTTATCATAACTCTATTACAAAGAAATGAATTTTTAACCTAACACAGACTACTTAAGTCGCCAAAAAAACAAAGAAGCTTCACATAAATGGCGACTACCTCAAGAAGCGCACAAGAAATTTAAGGACAGTTTAACATAAAACATACAGACAAAACAATGCTAAGACCACCACAAGACACAAAACGATAGATGAGGAATTAATGAAACATACAAACGAAAGGACAATGAAGAGCAATTAGTCGAGTCTTACGACATACCAGATGTAGTGGTAGATGTGACAGGGGTAGGCCTGCATTGGTTTATTCTTACACCCCGTTTAACCACACGGGGTCTCACACACAGGCTAGTGCTTTTCATTTCAAAGTTTATTTACTTAAGAGATGAGGAGAATATTTTTTTTTTTTTCATGAAGGTGTGAACCGAAAAAACTAATCACACTGTATGAATACTTCTTTGTATAGGACTATTTTGTGCGGAAGCATACAAAATAGCTGCGTGCTTGAAATTTTGTTCATGGAGTTAAGAATAATATTTTTCGACCAATCAGAACACTCGTTTTTGATAGACGAAACTGAAAATTAAAGTGAGATAAAAAAAAACTAGAAGCTTTGGAATAAAAACAGTAACCTGCTGCAATCCAGGAGTTACGAGGAAAGCAGTAGTTAGTATCCTACTACGACAGATCAGAGTGAAAAGTCTGAGTACTATTCTTGGAAAATGCAAAGCACACAATGGCACATCGAAATGGCACATCGACCAACGATCGAAAAGAAATGATTCCACAATTTTGGAATTTCTTGTCTTGATAAATTCCGAAGAACGCTCTTACTAACATACACCTTATCTGCCTTTTTGTCAACTATGGTTTGCTTACGACAAGTAGTATCGACAAACACATGCGTTAACAGACGACAAAATTTTTGAGTTGTCCGAATTTAAAATAGTTGCAGACGACAATTTTGAGATGGTGAAAAATATTTATTTTTTTTAGCAAAAGGCATTGTGGATAATGAAGAAATAGCTTGTAACAAGCAATTTTTCATTTCCTACAATAATCACCAAAACCTTTTCTCAAGAAGAGTCAAAACGCATCATTGTGTGGGAATGGGTAAAGGCAATAAAGTGAAGGTAGAGAGCAATAGCAAAAGCCCTGGAAGCAAAACTATCCTCGTCAGTAATTTCCTATATTATGTAGTATTCAATTACTCCTGTTCACGTTAATTATCTAGTGGATTCCTTCTGTAATACTATAATGTAGACAGTAATCTATTCACGCTGAAGATATGGATAAACTATGGAATCAGAAAGATGTCATATACTTGATCGTTTCGGTATTAACGCCGTTTTCAGTAGCATTTCATTTATGTAGCGGTAGATAGTGCATCATAACCGAATCTAAGTGAATGACGCTTTTAGACACCTCCAAGAAAAGGGGACAAAGCTTTGAAAAACATTGTGGAAATAAAGAAGAAAGTATTTGTTACAATCAATTTCTTCATCATCCACAAAGTTAAAAGAAAATTCCAAAATTTCATAAGCCTGCAACTCCTATCAATTAAGGCCAGTCTAACAAAAATTCGTCAGGTAATGGCATGGCTTCATGCTATTTGTAGTAGGACAGTTTCTCGTGGAATTGACTTCCGAAATTACATTTCTAAGAGATGGGGAGAATTTTGAAGTTAGAAAAGGAGCATTTAAATTGTAGAAATAACGATGTGTAATTATCTCCCTTTATTCAGAATTTGCATATTTCCTTTAAATATATTTCCCGGGTTCGATCCCCGACGGCGGCACTCATCCTTTCCGACTATTTGTCTCCCACCAACGGGTCGATAATCGTACACCTATGTGGGATAGCAGCTGGAGGCTAGGAAAGGATGTGATGGCTGTACTGTTGTGAGAAATACCAGGAATCCATTGTTAGGTGCTCCAGCCGCCGCGATATAACTGAAAGATTGTTGAAAGCGGCGTAAAACCCCATTCAAACAAAATAAACAAAAAACAAATATATTTGTTGGGTGATTTGACTAATCAGATTCGTGTACTTCTAAATCCGGGCCAGTGAATGGAATCGCTAAATGTTTTAAGCGATCTGAATGAAAATGTGGACTATTATGAACGATTTGGGGGTCTGAATTAAATGATATGAAATGGACGTTGAACGAGCGTTTTTGAGTGAAATTGCGTGGGGCGAACATCAATTCTATTATGTTCTTAACTATACCTCAATATTCGTTTCTGATCGTCAAGCGTACTACTTTTTATGCCGGTCAATTGGTGAGAGAAAAACGACGCATGTCGCTATGACTAATCGAGGTTGTCAGTCAAAAATATATCGACCAATCAATTCATTCATTCAGCCCGGAATTAAGTTTTGAACTCCAATAATGGCAGCCATTAGTGTGAAACAAATTTGTTGGTTTGGCTACTTAAACATCGTAACTACAGTTTGTTCAAGCCGTAGTTACGACGTATAAGTCGCAAACCAACCCCAACCATTCTACCTTTTTGTTACATACTAGTGGCCATAGATTTTGCAAAATAACGCCGAAAGAAAATGAAGCGGGACTTCCAGCTGGAGTCAGTGGGCGTCGGAATGAATGTGAACGAAGCCGGAGTTCGAACTCGTGACCTCAGGATTGAGAGCGCGTTGTCTACTGAGCTGACCGGCCTCGGCGTATTACAAATCATAACAACGCTTTTTGAGTATAGCTATTTAAAGGTGATGCGTCTATTGCAGAAAAATGATTTAGCTAAGCTGTTACCTCTATGCATTTCTTTTTAATTGTAGACACCATTCCTATCGTGTTAGGTTCTAATTTCCCAATTGGTATTGTAGAAGACCTCGTTTAACCCTGTTAACAAAATTCTGGTCAAATCCATATAAACTACAGACGACAATTTAAATTAAAGAAATTTTAGATTATTCGCCTTTTGTGGAAGGAACCATTGTGGATTATGAAGAAATTGCTTGATACAAGCAATTTCTTTATTCTCCCCAACAATTTCCAAAGTTTTTTTTTCTGTTAAGAGAAGTACAAATCATTCTCCACAACATTTTCCGAAGCATTCTCTTCAGGGACTTACAAATTATCTTCCTTTTCTCTTTCGCTACGTAAAAAGCTTGATTGTTTGAGAATGGACTAATGTGTTGATGGACATTTCACCGGATGGCAGTCATAATGTAATTGCCGTTTCTCGTTTTAGAAAATTTACTCAATTAACTCGTTTCCTTATGGTGAGGCTTTTTGTCGCCCCTTAAAAAATTTGGGAAAAAAATCTAAGATTTCATGAAATTCAAATAGACGTCTGCAACCCCTTTCAATTAGGACGAGTCTAAAAATTTCCCGTCTGGTAATGGGTTAAGTTATATTACACAACAAAACTTTAGACTGGTCTAAATTGAAAGAAGCTGCAGACGACAATTTTAAGTCGATGACATGTTTAGATTCTTGTTTGTTTTGGCGTAGAAAATAGTAAAACTATAATTTACATTTTGATATAGAGCGGTATTAACCGAAAACTTGTTAAGACTTTTTAAAAGAGATCTTCTCTATAAAAAGACTATAAATATACGCAACACTTATTTTCAAGTCATTCATCGTAGACTTCGTATGTCAAATGTCAAGTAAATGAAGTCGTTATTTACATCATATTGGAATTGAAGTATTAGTTGGTTTGACACATGATTGATTAAAGTGTTATTTAGATGGGTAGATATAAGATTTAACCAATTCCCGTACAACATAATTTTAGAATTGTCCAAATCGAAGGAAGTTGCAGGAGACAACTTCAAGATGGTGAAATTTTAAAAATATTTGTCTTTTTTGTAGAAAACATTGTGGGAAACGAAGAAATTGGTTGTTATAAGCAACTTCGTCATTTTCCACAATGTTTTCCTAGATATTTTTATGAGGTTTGTACATGAAAGGGTTAATCTGTATGCGGGCCATTAATCCACCCAAAAGAACATGTACCATATACTCTTTCTGTCATACATTGTTTATAATGCAAACTGTTTATTACTTCTAGTTCAACACAAAATCCAATCTATTGACAGGTATACAGGGTAGCTGGTGAAACTACTTTTGCGTTAATAACCAAACGATCAACTATATTTCCAGATGTTTCTTAACACAATCCCTCACAATCCCTTTTTTATGGCACCTAAGAAAAAAGAATTTGGAAAACATTGTCACAAGCAATTTCTTCATTTATCACAATGGTTTCTGCCCGAAAGACAAAGTTTCTTCTTACATTATATCTACTAATACATTGTCACCTGATACTTCTTTGATTTAAGGCTAGTTTATTAGTCCATTACATCATGCAAAAACTGTCTTGTTCTCCAAATAAAAGTGTCAGGTATGGGTAAACTTCTTCGGATGGAGTTTTTCTTATGTTTTATGATCGGTATCAACTCAATTTGTTAACTTTTTGAGATAAGCAGTAAGTTTACGAATGTTCACTATAAATGTATACCAACTGCTTCAAACTATTTATTTTACATCGATTCAGAAACAAGTTCTTCCAACTTAGATTTATCCCTCTCGATTCTGCTTCCTGGAGAATACACTTGTACTCGCCAATGCCAGAACCAATATCGATAACTGCTCCCTGGAATCGAACTCGGGGATTTTTGATCGGGATGCGGACGCTCTACCTCTCGACCAGGCAGGCAATCTCATATGTTCTTTAGTTTATTTTGAAAATTTTTTGCAGTCCTCTGAAAAGATACCGGTCAACCAGTGGTCAAGTTGACAACGTGAAAAAGACGATAATAAACAAGTATATCAAGTACAAAATGTCCATACACAAAACATCAATTAGATAAATCTTGCTAACTAGATAGTAACACAGATCAAGTAAAATAGGGAGATTCTTTCTTGTTTTTGTTGTTCATACTTTAAATTAGAATTTCTTTTGATATAGTTCCGAAATTTCACATTTTTATGAGAATGTTACATCGTATTAAAACGACCTTCTAACTTTCTATGGGATATCATGGGTTCGATCCCCGCCAGCGGCACATATCCTTCCGACATTTGTCTCTCACGAACGGATGGATAATCGTAAACCTAAGTGGGAAGGCAGCTGAAGGCTAGGAAAGAATGTAGTGGTAGTACTGGTGTGAGAAATACCAGGAATCCATTGTTAGATGCTCCAGCCGCCGAAATATGACTGAAATACTGTTGAAAGTGGGGTTAAAACCCATTCAATCAATCAATCAATCTAACCTTCTAACTGTAAATAATAGTAATTATAACTTTGTCTTGGTAAAAATTTGTGTAGTAAGAAAGAATTGCGGAAAACATCCAGTTTTACCACCCTAGGCCCTGTATAACCAGTATAATAATATTCCCCGTTTCTGTCATACCTTTGAAGGGTCAACTTGTATAATTCATTTACAGTGGTAGAGTTCCGTTAAATAAACTCAACCTAAAACTCGGAATCTATCACAACAACAGAACCCTGGGAAAGTAAGTAATCGTTTCAAATTATACCAAAGTATTGGTAATTTGCTGTTTCCATTTTCCATTGTAACCTTTCTACTTGGCACTAAAAAGCTGTCCTCAGATCAACGTTGCATTTTTAACCTGAGTCATGCTTATTCAGGAATAATTCTGCTTTTGGCCGGTGGTATACAATAAGATCAGCCTGCACATATATGCAGTCTGATCTTAGTCTACATCACCCGTTTTAATTTTTAAGCCAGAGATGTCTAGTATGAATTAAAAAGAAGCACTATTGAACCGCATTTAGTGCCTTCTAATGCTTTCAGTCCTTTGATTTTTATACAGCTCTGAACACAGACAACATGATGCAGGTTAACGTGTGACTGATCACACGGAAGGGGCCGGCCGGAAATTACTAAAAATGTCGATCGTGATTGAAAGATTGGACGAGGAAGTCTTATTTGATTTATCTATTCATTCTGGCTCTAATCTTCGATTAAACAACAAAGCGTGACATACTTTTTTTCTGGGAGGGTTCCCAATTAGAGGCTTAATTTAGACATTCCAGCTAGTAGTTTAATTCTGCGCTAACAGGCAACACTCTATGTAATGCATAATGTTAACGAGAAAGTTTCCGTTTTGAACGAATTTAGAATTGGAACGGACCGAAACTGCATTGCTAGCGACAGCGTTTTACTGTATTAAAGTAATGAAACAGCGTTACATTATGTCCTAAATATATTAAAATGTTCGCTTCTTTCCTGCTTTAAATTTCAAGCACTCCCATTCTTTCCTAATTCTATCTAAGCAAATGGAGTTGGCATTAAAGAAAAACACGGTAGTCGCTACTTATTTAAATTGTGATTTGGCACTAGCCTAAAAGAATTTACTACAATTGATGGTTTTGATCGCTTTGTTTCCTAACCGATTCTCACACTGTGAAGCTTTTGGACGCCTCCCACAAGAAAAATTATTTGGAAAACATGGTGTAATATGAAGAAATTGCTATAAACAAGCAATTTCTTCATTTAACACAATGTTTCTATCCAGAAAGTTTACAAAATCTAAAATTTCTTAAAAACTTTAAATTGTTTTCTGCAACTCCTTTCAGTTTGGACCAGTCTTAAATTTTGTCGTCAATTTGAACTCGAAACTTTGAAAACATTGATTCGAGTCTTCTTAAAAAACGCATAAAATCCTTGATAATCACCAAAACGTAAGCATACAAAGGTAGGTGAAGCCTTCTCAAATCGGCGCCGTTTAAAATACCAGTATATGCATGTTTTTCTTCGGAACATCAAACTGATAGGGAAACCAAATGCTTGTATATCATACATACAGGAAACCAAACGGTAAATCTTCCCGCCGCTAAGTGTCAACACTGGAAATCTAATCAACACCTATGCTTCCAGGACATTCACTGATCCTTTGATAGAGTTCTATACATATCTAGTAAGATCCGTGTTTACTACTATTTGGTGCTTAGATTCTCGGAAGAGGTAGGTCACTAATTAGATCTTTAGGCTATTTAATCCACAGGTTATCTGTCAAACTAGAATTAGAATCACACTAATTGTCAACACAGAGGATCTAATCATCGATCTCGCAGCACCTTTGCCTCTACGGTTAAAACAAATATCAGACGATCAAAAATCATACGGTTTTCAAAAACGACAATACGAAGTACGCTTACGCAGGAAAGGATAAACGCCATTGTTTGATTAATATACAATGCAATTAAGCAAAATGTGATATATTTGATTTCTTTGTTTATCTCATATGCCAATGACAAATTAGTCGGCAGTTCTAAGTAAGTGACGGATAGACGTTGTCCAGCAAACAATCGCTTGACCAATCACACCATGAAAGTTTGTTGTGGAGTTTGCAAAATCACACCGTTCAATGTTTAAGTCGCACTTTCTGTCAGAGACAATATGCGTTGCCAGCAATCCGTCAATTGAATATTTAAGAGACGAATACAATATTGTTTTGTTTACATGGAGGTATGAAACGTAAATCTAATCACACTATATGAATCTGCGAAGCAGATTCGTACTAAAGTGTGGTTACTTTTTTCGTTTCATACCTCCATCAAAACAAAAATTAGTCTATTAATTTCTTGATTCTATGACATCAAGCGGAAAAAACAACCAATATTTTAGAAATCTTGTTACATTAAATAGAACTACTTATGCGCAAGCATACGGAATAGATTCGTGATCAAAAGTAGGAGGTATGAACGTTTTCTTCGGTCAATCAGAACGCTCATTTTTTTTATCGTTTTTGATAGACGAATCTAAAACTTATTATTTTTATACACATATTTTTTAAGGAAATATATAAAGGTCTTATGCCAGGGTGTAGGACTTACTTGCATGGCACAATTACGTCATAAGTCTTTCATGGCGTAGTTTGTAGCGCACCAGACTCCCAATTTTCAATAGCGGGGTATCATGAGTTCGATCCCCGACGGCGATACATATCCTTTCGAACAATTATCTCTGACCAATGGATTGATAATCGTAAACCAAAGTGGGATAACAGCTAGAGGCTAGGAAAGGTTGAAATGGCGGTACTGGTGCGAGATATACCAGGAATCCATTGTTAGGTGCTCCTGCAGCCGCGATATGACTGAAAAAAAAAATAAAACCCAATTTAAAAAAAAGAAAATAGAAAAGGAACATGCTTTGACCTTTTGTCATACTGTAAATAGTTTGACACAATTATGCAACAAAATTTCTCGCTGATTGTACATAAAAACCTTCAATTGATTATATCATAATCACTCTTTTCGGGAATATTGTTAAGAAGTACATGTAATGTCTTCCTTTGATACAAGTTGTTTTATTACAACTCTAAAGTAAAGTTCGATGTCACAGAGTAGTATAGCATTTATCGAGCTAATCAAGCAAACAGAGAACATGCAGATTAAATCACAACAAAACGAGAAAAACAGAATCCAGGCGACATTGTTCTGGTATCTTTTAGACTACTTATGGTAATGATTTTTAAGTCAGGTGGAGTGCATGCGATTTTCCGCTTTGGGAAACAAAATACCCACTCCTATATATGTGTGTGTTTCTTTGTAAAATGAGATAGTATACTCTGAATTTAGCAAATATAAAACAGAGAAGAGGATATCTTATGTATAAAGCTACCAGATTCTGCGATATTTCATTTCTCTTAAGTTTAGGAAACAGTGAGTCATGAACAAATTACATTTCTACACTATGAAACAAAATCTAGACAAGAGAATATCATTTTTATACGAATTCAAACTGATTTAAAAAAAAAAATAAATGAATGAAACAAAAAAGTAAAATGGTTGGTTGGCGACCTAAACGTCGTAACTACAGCTTGAAAAAGCTGTAAGTACGACGTTTTAGTCGCGAAACCAACAAGAAAGCTTAACAAAACGGTGGCTAATATCGGAGTTCAAAGCTCTATTCCTAGCTGAATAAAAAATTTGATTGGTCGACTGATTCCTTGATTGACAGTCGCGTTTGTTCAAGTACTGATGCATTTTGACCTATTTGGTGAAGATTTGTAATTTTGACTTTTTTGTACAGATCGTACAAATCATAGTCAGTGATCGAAGACCTAATTTTTTAAAGATAACCATTAAAACAAAGCCAATAATTCGTTGCATTTTTGCATTGAAATATCATGTGGTTTAATATGTGACTGAGTAATATACCAACCTTTAGGGGAGGTTTAGTTAAAACCGACGTTTTCATCTTTGAGATTTAAGCATCGGATATAAAGAAGAGCAACATAATTCTACATTTTATGTTTGTTTGTTTGTTTTGCTCTCTCTATAGTTTTTTCTTAATGTTTAAAATGTTAAAAGCAAAATTATTTGAGTTGGATTGTGTAATGTGAATAGAAATATTGACATATTATACCTAATTTTATGCGGTCCGAACAGATTAGTAAAAAGGGTCCGTATTCAACTACTAGTCTAATTTACTGGTTCTGTCTAAGTTTCCTAAAAGGGTTCTAATTCGACAAGAGAATCGGCTGGGCCAATTAGAGTCACAGATAGGGTTGGCATTTAGATTAGTTAGGAATGATCAACCCTGTTCTTGTACGCAAAACCGGATGTAAAACAATCGGTCGTTATTAATTAATATACTTGACCGCGCACACTGACTTCGACAGTAAGTTCTACTTAAATATTTACTCTATTCGATGCTATTTATGCGCAATCTTCGGACAGTAACTCGTAACAAATAAGTAGGATTGTTGGTTGACGGTTTAAACATAGTATTTTTCTAATTTGCAGCCGTGATCCGTAAGTTATCGATGGCCTAAATTACAGCAAGAGATAAATTTGTGATACAAATTACAATGTTGACGTTAACACATACACACAAACACAATAAATAAACTGACCGTTGTCCGTTATTATCTTATTGATAAACCTGTATGTTATCCTATCATCATGTGTGTCACGTGGTTAGTAAAAAGAGTGACACGGAAAGGATCAACATGAAAATGCGAAAAAAGTGGTCTCTGGAACGGTTGGTTAAACATTGCTTCACACCAGACGCAAATCGTTATGTGTATATTCTCAGTAACCGAGCGAAATCTGAACTAATTATTTAATGATAAGCGGGACTGAAAAGGCCGGTATGACGTCTCCAGGTTATGTAAACAAACTGTAATTTCGGTTGGCCAAAATAATCTATTGGCCAATAACTGACCCCTGCCACTCACTCAGTTGGTCCCGCTTATTGACTCCAACAGGAAGTTAAGCTTCGATTTGTAACGGCATTATTATGAAAAATCTAGTTCTCCGCTATCAATTTTAACATTTACTGCTGATTTTACTGAAGCGTATCTTATTGTAGTTTTAGGCGGCTTATGTTTTCAATCCTGCTGGGCTAAAAGGAAGTTGAAATAAAACCTAAACACTGGTCAACTAGTGGTCAAGTTGACAATTTAGTAACAAGTCATCAAGGACAATATACTATGTTTAACATGCGACGGACGTCGATACACTGAATGTCAATTAGTCTCATATGTTGTATTGCCAATTAGATAGTCGTTGATTTCGTTAGGCCAATGGATTGAAATAGCATTTTTTGCATAGTGCTGATTTGATGACAACCAAGCGTACATGTACTGTACTTTATTCTGTATCATTAGGAATTGGCAGACTGGTCTAGAGCTAAAGTTATTGATTGTTCTTTTATCGAAATATTGCATAATATTAATCCTTGTCATGCTGAACCCGGAATATTCCTATTTTTGCACGAGGTATAAACAAAGATCAGACTGCACTTATGTGCAGTCTGATCTTTGTCTACACCACCTGCTTGCACCTTTTACGTCAGGGTTGTTTCAGAAATTTAATTTTCAAAATAAATATTGACCTAGAAATAGTGGTTTCAGTTTTTTGATTTTGATCCTGTTTTGAAAAAAAGATTGTGTTCAGCATAATATGGGTTAAAATATATAAACCTCTGACTGGATTTACCATCCCTGCAACAGTAAGATTTGGTAAAAAAACATTCAAGCCTAGGCGCGGTATTACAAGTGTCAAAGTGTTCAAATGTGTATCTTTTATGTTTACAGAACAACAGAACACAAGTTTATTAATGACTTGTACACAAGGTACATCATCATAGCATATACAATACAAAAATAAATTAACACGTAAATCAATATAGCGTTACAATATATAACTTATCATAGGCGCCGAATATTTTTCAGAGAATGAGTTCATTTGAAATGAAGATATAATAGCTTTTTAAAGTTAAGTTGCTTTTTTGTTCTTTTTTACCTCTAAGAAGAAAGATTCTTTTAGAAATTTGCACAAATTACACAAATCTTGCGTAAAATTTGATAGAAAAAGTCCATAGACTGACTTACGTATAGACTCCTATTCAAAACATTTATTCTAATCTGTTTATGAAATGGTACATATCTTCTACTTCATTTTATTCACAAAAAAAGCAGAATCTCTCATTTCTCGGTTTTTTATTCTGACCATAACGGTCGTTTTGAATTCGGACACAATGAGTTGTAGAGTTCTTCAGAAAAACAAAACAAATCCTCACACCAGGAATCTATCATGAGCTACAACAAAACTCTGGAAAACTAATTAATAGGTTCATATTGTAACAAAGTATTGGTAATTAACTGTTTTCCATTTCGTTTTTACTTTTCTTCTTGGCATAGAAAGGCCTTTTTGCTAGTTTAGAATTTGGCCTGCCAAGCAAAAAATCATCCGAAAGTACGAAAGTGTATCGTAATGATTTGCAGATTACGCAGCCTTGACAGTATCGGAACATTTTGCTTTCTGAAGATTTTTTGAATAAACAGTGGTCATTCTACCAGCCTCTATATCTATATTTTAAAATTTATCATGCCTGTGTGAAATATACTTTTTTAATCAAATACTTCCCCTATTGACCTGAATACATAAATATTAGCCTTGATCGTATGCTAATTAGTTTTAACACATTCCCACATAATCCCGCTTTTGACGCGCTGAAGGACAATATTGTGAGGAATAAAGACTAGGTTAACTAGCCCACATATTGACTGAACAAGATAGCGTGACATGACATTAATGTTGAATTTAGAAAACAGAACGAAATTAGACATTAAAGAAATCAGTGCAATTCTGCGCTAACAAGCAGCAATGAATGTATTACAACATGCTAAAGAGTAATTTGCCGTTGTAAGAAATGTGAAATTAGAAAGAACTGCTACACCGTTACAACCATTGCTGTTCTGTATAAATGTCGGAACTGCATTTCGTTACGCACTTAATTTCTCTCAAATGTTTTTTTTTTCCTTCACGTGCAAGTTAAAGTACCAAAAAAATAGACGAGTTCAATTCTTAAATACTAACACTTGATGTGCGTTAACCCATTTGCAAAAAAAAAAAAAAAAAAAAAAAAAAAAAAAAACAGCTTCATAAATCATTGTGTAAAATTAAGTAGTTGCTTTCTATAAACTTTTTTTAATTATTCACATTGTTTTCTAACCTAAGAGATAGAGTACTTTCGAATTCCACCAATTCGAACTAAGAGCTATTTTGAAATTTTGCTAGTTTAATATTGTGTCGTCTGGAAATTAATTAAGAAGAATAGGAAAACGGTTTTCAGTTTACACAGAGTCAATAGACTATGGGTAAATGGCGGGGCGCTGGCCCCGTAAATGTGTGATTGAGATCACAAAAGAGGTCGACAACTACTTCGATCTTCAGGATATTTTATACACTGCATGCTTCATGCTTGAATAGTGGTCTGAAGGTTACAGGTTCGAGCTCGACCGTCAATTGATTGTGTTAATTGGCAAGACACTTAAATGCGGTCCAAGTTTACCCGTTTATAGGATGGATGACAGTGGGTTTAAGCAACATCCTCCACTGGTGGCGAAAACGCCTTGAAAGCGACAACTGTATGTATATTAACTGAAACCTACTGAATTCACAAGCGAAGCTAAGGAATTCTAAATCGGCAACACAAGCCGTAAATCTCAAAATATATAAGACATTCAACAACCAGGAAACAGCGTCGAAATTTCAGAATTTTAAATATCATACCCTGAATTCTATCCGACTTACAAACAACAGGGTTTTTTACGAAATTTCGCATGTATCTACATCGAACGGGGAAAACTTACACCGACACCGTCTATCTATCGATATATCAAGTGATATTACATTAGCTTTTCATTTCCCCGGTGTCGATCTGAATTCCACTTCGTTTAAAGTTGACACATACAAGGATGACTGAAAATAGATTTTACGAGAAACACACCTTATATTTGAGACTGATACCTCGCCCGTGTAACCATGTGAGGGTTGTTTAACCCATTACTAGACGACAAAATTTTAGACTGGTCCAAATCAAAAGAGGTTACAGACGAAAATTAATAGTAAATGGAATTATGAAACTCTTTGTCTTTTACGGAAAAAACATTTAGGATATTAAAGAAATGCTTGTAACATGGGATTTCTTCATTTTCAACAATCTATTTAAAAGCCTTGTTTAAAAGGGGGGCATAAAAAGTGGAAATATGTGGGAACGAACTTTAAATTGGTTGACATCTGACATTTTGAAAATGACACATTTATAGATTTGCGATAGTTGGGATGCCGCTTTAGGATTCCGTAAAAAGCTTTCGGCGCAAGCGAACTTACATGAATAAGTATAACATCGGTTGGCGAGATAAATGTCGTAACTACTGCTTTATAAAAGCTGTAGTTACCACACTTTACTCGACGAAATGACGCTTAAGTAAGGGAATCAAAACACAGAATTACGACGAAGTCTTTTTCTTGAAAAAAAAACGGCAGAAGAAAATCTATACGTCCCTATCTATCGATGAGGGGAAATTAAAAGAATGCTCGTTTATCTAAACATATGCACGGCATCATCTTTCTATAAATTATCTATTTGTCAATTTCAAACCTGAGACTGTTATCAAATGAGAAATATTGACCAGCAACAAGTGCTTTCAGCACTTTGGTTTTAATGCACTTCTGAAATGGATTTTCACAGCAAAGCAAGAACTAATACTAAAATCTGATGATTCCTTATTGAATTACTTGTTAAACCATTTTCGTGTTCAATCCCTGGTTTTACATCCCTGTGATTTCATACATGAGAAATATTGTGCGAAAAGAAGAAATTGCTTGTAACAAACAATTTCTTCTTTTCTCACAATGTTTTCTACTCTGTAGCTTGGTACTTATCAAATCGCATTTACTTTTTATTGTCGCCTGCAACTTTTTTTTCAAATTGGACAAGTCTAAAATTTTGAAAAAAAAAAACAGGTTAAATTAGTCGAATTGATTATGTCTATGGCAAAACAAAAACACAAAAACAGAAAAGTATTAATTCACCACCTATTCATCGAAGTATGTCATGCAAATCAACTCCCAAAAGCGTACGAATTATATTTTTCACATAGATTGACCCTTTGTATTGGATTTAACGCTACATTAAAATGAATTTCATAAGATTGTGGTGGTTGGTGCACCTAGTCATGATTTACTGTCTTTTTTCACACCAGTACCACTACAAGATTCAATACGAGCCACCAGTTCCTCGTCCAACTTAAGCTAAGAACTGTTAAGTTTTCGAATTTTCGCTTCTGACCCATGTTAACCTCAAAGAAGTGAATTTATTTTTCATGGAGCTGTAAAAAGGCAAACTTATTCCACTTATGATTATAACCAAAGTCAAACAGTGTGATTAAAGATCTGTTTTTATACCTCAATGAAAAAAATCCCCTAGTTTCCTAATAGACAAAAACCCTTTTCCGTTATTTTGGTTTACAATTTCAATACTGTAGGCAATCTTGGTAAAAAATTATTTAATTCATATGCTTTGTTGCAGCCATAACATTTTCAAAGTTTTTGTTTTTCATTTTTTTCTTTTTTTTTTTTTCTTTTTATTTTAAACAGAGTTTTAGGTTTTGCTAAAGTTTATAGGGGGAAAGGGACCAAAATCGGAGGGAAATGAATTAAAACATTGTAACTGCCTATATAATGCTCAGACACTAACGACCGTTTAGCACGTTGGCACAAGAAAATAAAAGACCAAAGTTAGCCTGTATTGTATCGCAAACCGATCAATTCGAGAACAAAACTCGTAAAGAATGCCCCATTATAATCCCAGTTTTATTGGTATAAGCACGTGTTGCTGTTTAAAAGATGTCTGTTTTAAATCTGAACTAAGATGATACCTCTGTACAACGCTTATATATATATTTTTTTTAAATTATTTTTAACGTTTGCTTTTCTTGTAATAATAGCCATGGTCAAACTATTGTCAGTTGTCGACCAAAACCTCGTGATTGACCAATCACTTACCCCGCCCACTTAGTCTGTTTGCAACGCCAATTGATTCCGACAGGAAGTTCCGCTTCGATTTGAAAAGGCGTTATTTTGCATAATTTATGGCCATTAGCCTGGAACAAAAAACTTGAATAGTTGGTTGACCTAAACATCGTAACTACAGCTTGAAAAAGCTGTAGTTACGATGTTAAAAAAATGGCGGCAAATGTTGGAGTTCAAAACCAAACTATGTTCTTCATGAACGATTGGATTGGTCGACTGGTTATTTGGTGACTTAGAGCTGGACTAAATAGTCGTTGCGAGGTTTGTCGCAAAGCGAACAATTAAAACAAGAGATCAAAATGTCTCTGGAACGTTCACCCTTATTAAATCGGAAGAGATAAAGTGGCGATGGAGATGTTCAAATTGACAGATCAAGACTGTCAATCAACTAATCAATCAACCTATAATATAATTCATTTAGACCGGCAGTGAACTTTTATTTTCAAAATATTTTTGCCGGTTCGGCGACTTAGACGTCGAAAGTACAGCAAATTCAAGCTATAATTATCACGTTTATGTCGCAAACAAATAATTTGCCTTTTTGTTACATGCTACTAGCCACAAGCAATATCGAAATGAAAATTCCTGTCGGAGTCAGAAGACGTAACGAGTGGAGACAGCAGGCGGGGCCAGCGATCCACCAATTGTCAGTAAATGTGCAAAGAATTATGAAAAAACAAGTCTCGGCCTTTTTTCCTTACAAAACAATGAACGTGCATATATAGCTCACGTTTTTTAGCAATTGTTGATTAAAGAAATAGAGATATAATGTGTATCAATCATTTCGATGCTGTATTTAGTCTCAAAATTGCGGAACAGGCATTTACCAGATATTTGTGAAATTTAGATGGTCACCTTCGACGTAGTAACTCATCATTCAGCTTGCACATCAACGAATCAATTTATGTTTTATATCACTGACTATATATTTTGCAAATCTACGTCGTTAAATATCACAGCCGAACTTTCTTGTCGGAGGTAAATACACGAGACGATCGATCCGTCAACCATTAAGGTGCAGTTTTAGTGATCTTCTTTTAACACATTTACACACTATAAAATTTAGACTGGTCCAAATTGAAAAAGCTGCAGCTGACGATTTTAAGTGAATGAATTTAAAATGTTCGTCTTCTTTGATATGATACATTGCGGAAAATGAAGAAAATGTTTGATACAAGCAATTTCTACATTTCCACAATTTTAAAAAGCTTTTTTCTTGAGCGGCGTAAGGAGGAAGGCTTGAGTGGGAATGGGGTAAAGACGGCGTGCCAATGGATGCGTTAGTTAACCTCATTTTGCTATATTTACTTATCAGAGTACAAATTTTCGTACATTTTCGTGTGATAAATAAGTTAATGATTCCCGTAAACAAACGATTCCTCTCCACAGGTATCCATCACGAACAACAACAAACGTCTGGAAAATAATTCCCATTTTGATATCAATCGCAGGTATCAATAATTAAGGTTCTCTCATAAATGCTTGGAATTCATGAAAAACAAATGAACTCATCAATCAAGGACAGACATTTTCGAAATAAATCATTATCGACTAACGTCCTTAGCCCATTCGCACACGATCTCTCCTTTCTACGCCTCTCAAGGAAAATGCTTTGGAAAATATTGTGGAAAATGATGAAATTGCTTGTATCAAACAATTTCTTTATAATCCGAACTGGTTGCTATCCAAAACCACGAAAAAATTAAGGACGTCATCAACTTGAAATTGTCGTCTGCAGCTTCTTTCATTTCGGACCCCTCTAGAATTTTCTTGTGTTGGGATGGGTTAAACTTTAAAATAATATTTGACTCTTACGGGATTCGAACCTACACGGATACGACAACGCCGTCTAGCGCTACAATGTCCGACGTCCTTAACCTTTGCGCTACCGAGACATCCCCAAAAGACAGATGTTCAAATATAGCATATAAAGCTTCCCGACACTGCAGCACACTCCATATAAGGGTTCTATTTTTAGAAATTCTATTTATATTGAATTCTCTCAACAACGGCAGTGACTCTTGTCTTTTCAACCCTAGTGGAGAACTAATATTTCATTTGACTCTTACGGGATTCGAACCTACGCGGATACGACAACGCCGCCTAGTTATTTGAACATCCTCCCAGCACGTTGAAGAACTAGGCAGAGCTCTCAGCAGTTTCGTCCTGTATCCTTGCACTATTCCCCCGTAACAACTAACCGTCTTCTGGGGACGTCGCTCATATAGGCATATTGAACTGGTACGAATTCGAAGATGTTACAGACGACAAATTTTACTGGATAAAATTTCAGATTTGTTTGAATTTTATGGTAGAAAACATTGAGGGAAAATGAAGAAATTGTTTGTGACAAGCAATGTCTTCATTCTCCACAATATTTCCCTATTGTTTTTGTCCTTGGGGCGTCTTTGTGTTGGAATTGGTTAAAGAATCTCAGTTGCAATCGAATGAACTGTTTGACCGATCAAATATTTCGTTTGTACCGCTATTGATGTTTGAACTCTTAAATTTGTATACAGTTATTTTATTAGTTTTGCGACTTGAAAGTAGTAAGCCGCCGTCATAGCGCAGTTGGTAGCGCGCTAAACTCCTAACCTTCAAACACGGGATGTCATAGGTTTGATCCCCGGCGGCAGCAAATATCCTTTCCGACATTTGTCTCCCATCAAAGGGTGGATAATCGTAGACCTAAGTGGGATAGCAGCTGGAGGCTAGGAAAGGATGTAATGGTAGTACTGGTGGGAGAAATACCAGGAATCCACTGTTTGATGTTCCAACCGCCGCGATATGACTGACATACTGTTAAAAGTGGCGTAAATCAGTGGCAGTAGAAAATACAACTTATTCAGTAAGCTGTAGCTGGAACCTTTAGGTCGCCAACACCCGTTTTATTTTATTTATTCATTATTTAATGTTGTTGTTTAATGTTAATGTAACAAACTTTGCAAAGTAAGGCCGTTTTATATTATAGTCAAACTTCATGTAATAGCCAATTGTGGATGCCGGCGTTCAGTCAGATCTTTTGAGACAGAAGACGGCATTACTCTGTTTAGCATTGATAATAAAAAAAAGTTGGCAATCTAAAGATCGTAACAACGTCTTGCAATATAGTGTAGGAGAAAGTAATAGCAGTTTCGAGAGAAAAGTGATTTGATTCTTCAATTGATTATTTGGCCGTGTCTATAGCGCAGTGGTAGCGCGTAGGTCTTCTAGTCATGGGGCTCCGGGTTCGATCCCCGGCCGTGGCGAATATCCTTTCAGACATTTGACGTAAACCTAAGTTGGATAGCAGCTGGAGGCTAGGAAAATATGTTGTGGTAGTTCTGGTGTGAGAAATATGAGGAATCCATTGTTAGGTGCCGAAGCCGCCACGATGTGACTGAATTACTGTTAAAGACGTCAACTGATTATTTGATCGACAGTGGTGGTCATCAATTTACAGATTGCTAGCCCCGCCCACAATCATGGCACTGTATTTATAAAATTCAATTCAGGGGACATAAGGAAAACGCCAATCGTTGTTCGGTGACCTTGACGTCGTAGCTACAGTTTGCGATTTAGTCGTGTGATCAACAAAAAAGCGTGACTAAAATTCCAGATGTCAGCATTAACTCCAGGTCAAACGATTTTTTTTTATTTTTTCGACTGACCCATTATATAGTTCTGTATCAGTTTCAAATACAAGAAACACTTTTTTTATTTATTTTATTCTTTTTTTGTCGTCGATTTAACCATAGTGAATGTGCTTGATATTCAACAAAATGAAGATGTCGCGTTCGTGTCACCTAACCTTTCATTTCTTCAGATTTTCGATTAATCCAAGTCTACCGACTTGAATTTTATTCGGAAAGAATGTTTCTAAATTTATTTATGCAATATTCCGCTAATTATTGTTGTTATTTTGTTTAGGACTTTTAATAGTAATTTATTCATACCGTGACGGCTGGAGCACCTAACTATGGATTCCTGGTATTTCACACAGAGGTACTACCACCACATCCTTTCCGAGCCTGAAGCTGCTAATTCTAACTAGGTATACAATTATCTATCCATTGGTGGAAGACAAATATCGGAAAGGATATTTGCTGTGACTGAGGATCGAACCCTGGACCTTATGCCTGGGTTACGTCGCCCTACCACTTCACCATGACTGCTGCCGATATGTCGCTAGTGAAGATGGTCTTAACTTTTATCCTTAAGCACACTGACCCACAGGGTAACTGAAAATCACTCCGACCAATGGGTGAATAATCGTAAAGCTAAGTGGGATAAGTGAGATGGAGGCTCGGAAAACATGTAGTGGTAGTTTTGGTGTGAGAAATACCAGGAATACATGGTTAGGTGCGCCGTCCGTCGCGATATGACTGAAATAATGTTAAAACTGACGCTAAAGCTCATGCAAATAAAAACAATTAAAAGTGGTTAAGCTTTAAGAATGAGTCACGCCAACATGTCAATCCAACTCAAACAAAGGCCTCAAAATAAATTAGAAACCATCCTTTATAATAAGGGAATACGACATGACTCCAACAGGAGGATCTACTGCGATTTTAAATGGCGTTACTTTTCAAAATTTATGGCGAGTTACATGTAGCGAAAAAGTAGAATGGTTCGTTAGGCGACCTAAACGTCGTAACTACAGCCTAAATAAGCTGTAGTTACGACGTTTGTGTCTCCAAACCAACAAAACATATGCTTTACATAAAAGGCAGTCAATACCGGAGTTCAAACATTACTCCCGGTCTAAATGGATGGTTTGATTGGTCGATGCTACATCTGAAAATTATGTGATGCCTTGCATGTAATTCAAAATATATTTCTGACGTAAAAGGCATATGTAACAATTTACGCCATTCGCTTTCTCCTCTAAAACCCAAAGAAACGTCACATTTCTTCTTTACTGCAGCGCAATGAATATTTAAATCAGAATTACACGATATTTATGCCCCAATCTTCACAAGAGAATGGAAATAGAAGTTTTGTTTTGCAAATTATGTTCCTTTGTGAGGAATGTAACCTTTTATAAAAGCTCCCACCCTCCCGTTTTACTATTTATTGTCATCTGTATTAACCCTTTCCTGTTCGATCCCGGGTATTAACGTCCCTGTAAATTTCTAATTGAGGAAACATTGTAGAAAAAGAAGAAATTGCTTGATAAAATCAATTTCTTCTTTTTCTACAATATTGTATACCGTACTACAAAGTTACTTTTCAAATCAAATCCGCTTTCGTCTTCAAGCCTTTGAATTTTGACAGCTCCAATTTTTTTCAAAACAGGAAAGGGTTTACACATTGGTTCTTAGCTCTTTAACTCTACTATAGTAACCCATTACCAGACGCCAACTTTTGGGACTGTTATGTTAGAAAGAAGTCGCATTCGACACTACAAAAATTACAAAAACTGAAATCAAGGGTCATACTGTAGAAGATAGTGATGCAAAATAATTGTTTGCATCGTCCAGTATCCCCTTTTACCACGATGTTTCCCAAAGCGTCTTCCTTCCAATGTGTCAAAACGGTTAATTTATTGATAACATATTAAAGTGTACTATAGTAATGAAGTGAACTTTCTACGTTCATTAAATTATTTCTTTCTCAATGAGCACGCTACCGGATTGTTAAATTACAAAACAATGAGCGCTGATTATTTAGTACAAAAATATCTATACAATTCGAAATTCAGTGACATTTTTATTGAAGTCATTATTGCACTTTCTATCATCATGACTGCTCATTTTATGTCGATAAATGACAAACGAAACTTCATCTATATGTTATAAATTCGACGTAAGTAAGTAAATAGTTTATTATAGTGACATGTCTATAAGTATTAATCATATAAATACAAATATATGAATATTAAATTCAAACACTTTTGTCACATTTTTTCAATTTTATATCGTAATCCAATAAAATGTACACGCGGTCTTATAGAGTAAGGCATCTTAGACGATACGTTACTATGTACAAATCGACTTCCAAGTTTAAGTTCAACTTTCGAACAAGATACGCAGTTTATACGCAATATAATCCACGCACCTCATTTGATAGGTTCAGTTAACCCTGTCCTGTACAAACTCGAGATTTTAAGTCGAAGTGATTTTATGCTTGATTTTATACTTTAAAAAACATTGTGGAAAAAGAAGAAAATGCTTGTAATAAGCATAGGATGGTTTCAATTCAAATTGCATCCATTTTTCGTTGTCGTCTGTCGTCTCTTTAAATTTGAACCAGTCTTAAATTTAGAAAAAAAAAACGGTTAAGGGTTAATTAGGACAACCCAATATTTAAAGATACACAGAATGCAGAAATAGCATCGAGTTCTAGCTAGGTTTTAACTATATATTCGATTCATTCTTTTATTTTCAATGGAAAATATGATAAAAGATGCACTGAAAGCCTTGTCGAAACTAGATATAAGGTTTTCGAACGTATGCCATTTTTCTTTTAATATTTAAAAATGGGAGATATATTTCATTTCACGCTTTATCAAGCGCTACGAAAATTATCTATTATGTTGAATATTTTTTTAGACAATATTTTATTTTATTGACTTAAACTATACAGTTTCTCGTCACAACAAATTACAACAAAAATACAATTTATAATGTCACAAAAGCAAAAAATATATATAACAACTTAACCTGGTAATCAAATGATCTCAGACTTAATATATTCATTAAATAAATTGAATTGGAAGAGAAGCAATTTTCATCTTGATAATGACTGGACTGTTAAATATCCTAACTACTAATACTTTCGGTACTTATTCGTTTTGGATGTTATTAATAGATAAAGATCGTCGTGCAAATGCTTCTTTAATAAATTTTGCAAGTTTAGATAAAGTATCCTTTTTATTACTCCTAAGCAATAGTGTCATTTTATGTACATTTGGACGCAAATAGAATTTCTTATCAATATTGACTCGCCGTATGTCAGCGTATGCCGAACAAGTGAGAGGGAAGTGAAATTCGTCCTCAATATCATTGTTTTTACATAATTCACATAATCGCTGATTCCTTTCAGTTCTGTGATTGCCATATCTACCTGTCTCAATTCTGAGAGAATGAGATGATAGACGCAATTTGGAAATTTAATTAAACCATTTAAAAGGTAATAAGTTCAAATAATTCTCTATTCCGTTTTCTGTTTTTAACTATTTGTAACTAGCTAAAACCGAACTATTATTAATATATGCGTGCATGCTTTGATGAAATTCATCTATAATACGAGATTTAAAGACCTTGTAGAAATTTTTATGGTTAACACAATACGGATTGGCCCATACGTATCCAAATCCGTGTCTATTTAACATCTCTTTAACATTTTAGCACCAGTTCTTAGTACCACTATCTATATTTCGTTTTAAGGTTTCGTATAAGGTATTTATAAGTATATTATCTGAAGATAAAACTTTACCTCAGTATTTAATGATACTAGCATAATTTCTTATATAGAGTGGATATCTGCCTAGCTCGAAGTATACAGCAAAATTACACGTAGACGTTTTCACTCCAAGAATTCTTTTCAAAAACTTTAAGTGAATTCTTTCAATATCTTTTGTGAAACCAGAGATTTCACATGAAAAGCAAAGAATGGAGCCCACAAAAGCATCGAATAATTGTAACAGTGTAGAGGTACCAAAGTTTAATTTTGCGTGTTTTCAGGTAAAGCATGTTCAGGGCTTTAAGACCTTTGTCTGCTAAAAGTTTAGAATTTTGGTTAAAAGACCCGTAAACACTAAATAAAGTACCCAGGTAGTTAAAATCATTGACTAATTCTATGTGTTTACCGTTATAAGTCCAACTTTCATTTTCCCTCAAATTGCCTCTTTTTCGAAAAACTACAATTTTTGTTTTATCCGTGTTTACCTCTAATCCCCATTTCATACAATACTCATTTAATTTATCTAAACTTGATTGTAAATCCGATGGAGTTTCACCTAGGATTACCATATCGCCTGCAAAGAGCAAAAGCAAAATATTAATATTTTCTATAGTTAACCCACAAGAGGGACCACTCTGCAAAAACAACTCAATGTCATTGATGAAAAGTGCAAAGAGTAGAGGTTACATTATCTCCCCTTGCTTGAAACCTAATAGACTTTCAAATGGGAGGGAAATTATATCATCAAATTTAATAAAGGCCTTTACCTTTGAATACATATCGCGAATTATTCTGAGCATTTTACCTTTAATTTCAATATTAAATAATTTAAACCAGAGTCCATTCCTATAGATGCTGTCAAATGCTTTCTTAAGATCGATAAAAGCTGCATAAAGCCGTTTCTTTTTCTGAATATTGATGACTATATCAACAATAATCTATCATCATCATTATCATGAACACTATTCTTATTTCATAGCATCAACCAAAATCAATTCAATATCACAAATACAGTCATTATCACCTATATCAAAATTAAGGTCCTCATTTCAAGCCAACCACCAACAACAACAGTGTAGTAGTTTTAATCATCATTTATATCATTCACCAATTAGAGTAAAGACTTTTCGACGAATTTACTTTGCCTTTTGATAGTTTTCTTTGCGGTAAGTTACCAAGAAGCAAAGTTTTTTGATCATGAGATAATCGAAGAAACGCGACTGTTCTGAATATTTGTCCAAATATTTGAGCTCTCGCTTTCAATGCATTGTTTCCAGGTATTTCTCATACCAGTACTACAACTACAACCTTTCCGAGCCCCAAACTGCTAATCCCGCGTAAGTTTTCGAATAGTTACCTATAAGTGGGAGACAAATGTCGGAAAGGATATTTGCCGCGATCGGGGATCGAATCCGGGACCCCGTGTTAAGGAGTCCGACGCTCTACCACCTGCGCCATGGCCGCGGTATAGCTTATTAGTATTGTTTAACTTTGCTTCTGCAATTGACGTTTTGGTAATCAACTATTGTCATTATGCAAAAATAATACTGAACACACTAAAAGTAACTTGCATAAGCATAAACCATTTTCTCGTCTTCATTTGTTTGAATGAGATTTAACGCCGTTTTTAACAATTTTTCGGTCATATCGCGGCAGCTGGAGCACCAAACAATGGATTCCTGGTCTTTCCTAGCCCCAAGCTGCTATCCCACTAAGGTTTACGGTTATCCACCAATTGTTGAGAGACAAATGTCGTAAAGGATATGTGCCGCCGCCGGGGATCGAACTCATGACACACCATGATTGAAGATTAACCTTTACTCATAGTTTTAGCCATAGTGAAAGTAGAGGGGGGGGGGCAAATTCGGAAAAGTTTGCTTTCTTAAACATTTGACAAATCGCGGCTGTCAATCAAGGAATCAACCGACCAATCCAATCATTAATCAGCCCGGGCCTGAGCTTCCAACTGCGACATTACCCGCCATTTTTGTTAACCATTTGCTTTTGGATGGCGACGTATACGTCGTAACTACAGCTTATTTAAGCTGAGTTACGACGCTTAGGTCGCCAACCAATCATTTAGTTTTATTTTGTTACAAGCTACTGACCATATTTTTTTTCAAAAATAACGCCGTTAAAAATCGAAGCGGAATTTCCTGTCGCAGTTAATGGGCGGGGCCTCGGAAGTCAGTGGGCGGGGTCAGCGATTGGTCAATTGGAGTAAATCTCATGCAACATTAAACTTCCAGATGAACTTAAGCATTTTTTATACCATTACTCTGCTCAGTTTTAACTTATATTCATCGACCAAAATGTGTCGTCTCAAAGATCTTTGAATTTTTATTTTATTTTTTTTTCGGGGGGGGTGGGGGTGGGTTGAAAACATTGTATTAAATGAAGAAATTGCTTGTAACAAGCAAATTCTTCATTATCCACAATACTTTCTACCAGAAAAGACAAAGATTTTGAAGATTTCGTCAATTTAAAATTGCTGTCTGCAATTTCTTTGAATTAGGACTGGTCTACAAATCTATCGTGTGGGAATGGGTTAATCTAACTAATTTTCATTACTAAGTGTGAATATACGGTTAGTTATTAAGAGACATCTAAAGAGACGATCAAAAAGTTGTCGCTTAAAAGAATGTTCGCGTAATACATTTTTTCGAATTGATATGAAGGATTGATTCGATTGCTAACATAAATTATTGCAGAATTCTCGCGTTATCCTATATTGTTGGGAGTCATTAGAATCGTCTCTCTGATGATTCCCCAAAACATTGGATTTAGTCGTGACTTTACTGTCTTTGCAAAATACCTTCTCTTCTTTTCACGAGAGCTTTTTCTTTTTAAAAGGGTTTTCTATTATGGTCGCCTAATAGACGTGGACGCTTTATAGAAGTGGTCGCTCGAGCAAGATCGACTGTATATAGAAGAAAACTACTCACCGTTTTACGCTCAAAAAGCAGTTCTCCGTTCCATTTTCATGTTGAAAATCATCCATTTATTCAATGATAATTATAAACTCTTGAAACATTTCATTTTGGTCGAATATCTCCAATTTAATTAAATGGGTATGATTTATTTCTCAATCATTCGCGTTATTTTGAAGTCTCCACTATTCAAACGAATATAGTAAGAACAATAATTATGCTATTTCCTATCTAAGTTCTATCTGTGCTGCTGATTACAAGAAAGCTACCAACTGGTTGATATTGCCGATATTTCTTGTTTCTCTGTTGTAGCTATTTGTAATGGTTCACCGGTCATACAAAACGACCTGTTGTTGTTCGCTGAGGGTCTTTACAAATTGAGTTCGTATTCACGTGCTGATCAAATGATGCAGCGGATTATCGGTGGGTGACATGAAAATCTCATCGTAACTACAGCCTATGCGACAATATGAGCTTCTTTTTTTATAATTAGCGCTAAAATAGCATTATTACGTTACGGTTTAACACAAAAATTTAGCCTGGTCCAATTTCTAAGAAGTTGTAGACGAACATTTTTAGATGATGGACTTTAAAAATATGTGTTACTGGTTAGAAAAAATGTGGTTAACGAAGAAATTGCTTTGTTACAAGCAATTTCCTTATTTTTTCAAACTTATTTCTAACGCGTTTTTGTTTTCATAAGCGGCGTCAAAACAGCGTTATTGTATGGCAATTCGTTAACCACAACGATAGCAACATTGATGATTTGGTTTAAATGTAAGCGATAACTTTAAAGTTGTTCAAGTTTCCATGAAATACAAGTAATTTCCTTAAAGGCAAAAAATATCGTAATTCTATACATAACTGCCTAACGCAGATTTTCATGCATTTTTATTAAAGGCGAACTTGTGAAATTGTTAGACGTTTAATGTACGTCCATGGGTTTGTCTAGTTAGTTTGTCTGGATTAGATTAGCTGACAATGCTTTGCACGATATTCCGTTATTTCCGGCAAAGATCTTACATTTACCCGTTTAGCCCTTTCCCGTTTTTGAAATTTTATACTTGTCCAAATTGGGGAAAAAAGTACAGTCAACGATGAAAATTGAATGCATTTTGAAATGAACCCATCCTATGTGGTAGAACATATTGTGGGAAAATGAGAAATTGCCCGTCACAAGCAATATCTCGTTTCTCCTCAATGTTTTCTTAAGTATAAAATCACAGCGACGTAGAGTCACGTATTTGCACAGGAAAGGATTAAAGGTTATTACTTACAGTTTGCGTTAAACTGTTTTGCCTCAAAATAGCAGCGACAGTCCATGACGTAAGCAATATATGCGTTGTGCAAAACGTAGTACACAAATCACAAAAGGTAGGACAAACAAATCAACATGTGTATACATTAACGCGACCTTGAAAACGAAATTATCTTGTACATGATCAATGAAAGCGAGCTGATTCCCGTTTTAATTCGATTTTAGATGGATTTTTGCCTTGAGATTCAATACCTACCATACTACTCATAAAGTATGACAATCTTTGTTTGTCCTATCTTTTGGGAAGAGGGATGCGCATGCGCAAAGATTGTCTCTTATCTTAGTAACACATCTCTTAACCCTTTCCTGTTTTTTGGACTGGTCCAAATTCAAAGGTTTTGCAGACAACAATTTAAAGTCAAATATTATTGAAAAATAATCACCCAATAGGGTAAAATATTGTGGAAAAAGAAGAATTTGCTTGTAACAAGCAATTTCTTGTTCTTCCACGATGTTTTCTAAAGTATAAAAAACACAGTGACGTAAAAACAAGGGATTAAACAGGAAAGAGTTAAATGATCGCTGCTATAAACTCTTGTGGCCAGAACAATAAGTTAGGCAGTGTGTAAAGTAAATGAACGAATAATACGAGCTGAAGTACGTTTTTAGTTAGAGTAATCGATGGCAATTCAGTTTGACTCGTTATATCTCAGGCTTGCCGTTTCTTACATGATTTACTCGATTTGTACACGAGTTCGTTTTTAGCAATTAAACTTTTGCTATGAGGTCATCTCTTTCATATAGTTGGTACCTACCAAAATGTAGTAAATAAACCTTAAAATGACGTCAATTCACCTTTATTCAAGCTGTATTTTGGTCGCCCACGGACGATAAACATTAAAATGGCCATCTTTTAATTTGATACAGCTTATTGTGCTCTATTATCTGAAACACATTCCCACAAAGTCCCGCTACTCATCGCCCCCATGAAAGAAGCTTTGTAAAAAAAAATCCGGAAAACGAGAAATTGCTTACTACAAGCTTATTTATTGCATGCGTGAGATGGATTTCTACCACAAAAGAGAAATTTAAAAAAAAAACCACCAACTTAACATGTTGTATGCAATTTGAACCAGTCTAACAACCTGTCGTCTGGTAATGTTTAAGTAGATCAGCGATAGTTAGTAATAACAAATGATTCATGAATTAAAATGAAAATAGTTGTTAATCCAAGGTTCGTATTTTTTTAGAGGGAAAAGGTCAAATGATCAGCGGAAGCTTGATTTGTTACAGTGGCTAAATAAAAGAATTTCATGGAGAATAAATATTTGTGATTGTGTTTCAAACGACAGAACAATAACTATGAAAATATAGCACAATGACCCGAAAATAAACGTTTATCATGACACCGTATGACGCCATCATTAAAGCTAGGTTACTGAATCATCCTAAATACAGCTTAAATATAAGCTATAGGTATAATATTTTGCCCCCATGACCTAGTTATTACCTTCTCCCCTATTGTGAAACCACCGAAAAGGGTGGATTCTCCCCTTCACACCCTAAATAAGTGTTCCATATTGATGCATTAACAAGTTTACATATTCTATGGACCATAAGATTATTTCATTTTAGAAATAGCAGCGTCGACAGTAATTGGATTTTTTGCCTTTCCTTTCTTTTCAAAAAAAGGTTCAGAATATTTGACCAACGAGGGTACCATATTGGCATTTGGCCATTTTCTTGATATATGGGGGAAATATACTTGCATGGATGTTTTGGTCATAATACTTTCGGGTTTCCGTCGCTGCACTCCAATGACCTCGTCGACGAACTCTCGCATCAATATCGCCGAACTCTCGCGATATCGTCTTTGTAATCTCGCTTCCGCGTCGGCGCACTTTCGCATTATCGTCATCGTCCAACATCGATCTTTCGAGTACTCGTTGGCGTTCTGTCGCGTTATCGTCATCGATCCCTCGCGTACTCGTTGGCTTTCTTTCGCTTTACAGCCATCGATCACTCGCGTACATGGCGTTCTTTCGCGTTGTCGTCATCAATCCCTCGCTTACTCGTCGGTGTTCTCATCATCGTACCGTCGCGTCCTCTTCGGTGTATTCTCGCATCATCGACATCGACCCCTCTCGTCCTCGTCGGCGTTCTTTCGCGATATCGTCATCGCACTCTTATGTCCACGGAGACTTACTCTTGCGTCCTCTCTTTTTCTCGTCGTAGTGTAATTGTTCTTGTCTCAGAGTTCTCAGATTTCTGACCATTTTTGCGTAACGTATAATATTTGAATAAATACCGTTCTAAGACAATATGTTGGCATATGTTGTTTTGTTAAGATTTTAAACAGACACCTTACGACTAGGAACACGTGTTGCGTTCTATCTCTAGCCTTCTTAAACACACACGTTTGTTTTATTATCTTATACAAAAACACTTTGAACTCTTTTACTTTGGCGTCTTTTATTGCATTTTTATAATGCTCCGAGTATTTCCATTTCGCCCATTGGAACAGTTTCGTTTAATTTCACTGTTTGTGCTCTACACAGAATTGTTTTTGAAAGATACTCACACAGAGAAAGTGTTGAAGAGAAATCATGATTAGCTAACATAATTTACTAACAAAACTGACCTGTCTGTCAAATCAATTCCTAATTACATCGACGTGTAATTCAATTTCAGCTTTTTATTATTATTATTGAAATCAGTTAATTCTAATGGAAAGATCTTTTTATTCATCCGTAAATGAAAAATGCGAGCAAAATAAGTTAAGAACTGCTTTTTATTCTTGTACAAAAAATAATTCTATGACACACAGTGGTCTCGCCGCGAGATGGTTCAAGCACGCACGTGATCGACTAAATTGCTCGAGTCAATGAAGGAGATCAAGTAAAATTGGCTTCATTGAAGATATTTAAACCCACTCCCACACAATGCCGCATTCCTACACGAAAGGTACGTTGGAAAACATTTTGGATAATGAAGAAATTACTTGTAATTAGCAAAGTCTTCATGATCCACAATGAATATTTTCTACTCCAAAAGACAATTTTAAAATTCCATATACTTAAAACTGCTGCCTGCAGTTTCTTTGAATTTGGACCAGTGTAAAATGTTGCTGTGTGGTAATTGGGTAATGCGTTTTGCGCGTATTTTCACATCATTTCTCTCCATAATAGTAATTATGTACATTATTATTCACAAGAAAAAGTTTTCTGTATATAGTGAATGTAATTGTATTTCGCTTTTGAAATTTTTTAGTGTACTTAATCTATTTTATCAGAATTGCAAAGAAAAAAAAACCCTGCCTATATACACTTTGCGATATTCAAAGCCATTGAGTCGCCGTCATAGCGCAGTCGATAGCGCGTCAGACTTCTAATCTTCAATCATGAGATGTCATGGGTTCGATCCCCGGCGGCGGCACATATTCTTTCCGGCATTTGTCTCTCACTAATGGGTGGATAATCTTAAACCTAAGTGGGATAGCAGCTGGAGGCTAGGAAAGGATGTAAAGGTAGTGCTGGTGTGAAAAAAAACAGGAGTCCATTGTTAGGTGCAGCCGCCACGATATGACTGAAATACTGTTAAAAGCGGCGTTAAACCCAATTCAATCAATCAATGAAAGCCACTGAACGTGAAAATCGCACGCCATGGAAGTTGCTACTGTTTTTTGTAGACCGTAGGCTTGACGATTTCTCAACAACATGAAGCTTACAATTGTCCACCGCTGTTACAAATAAGTTCTTTCTTTCTTACTTTTTTTTTTTCATTTATAAACAACAAAACTTTAGACCAATTTAAAGATAGTCGCAGTTACCATCGACTTCTTCATTTCTGACAATATTTTCCATGCATTGCCTCGAAATGAGGACATTGTGAGGTTAAAAAGTTGTGAAATAGTTTTCAAAATCATTAAAAGCCCGTGAACGAGACCTAAAGGATATCCTTTACGATGGGCGAAAATTTTAAGCAACCACCGTGAGTTAATTTCTTACAAACCAATAGATGCCAGACAGATTTAAACATCTTAGTTCGACTGGATGTAGTAAAACCTGCAGGGACCTAGATTACTTCTTGAGCTTCCAACGAAAGCGATCTCGAGTAAAAGCAGTAATAACTCATAGGAAAACAGAAGAAGACGGATCGGACCTGAAAGTTGGGCTCCAACCATAAGATCGAGTAAGCGCCAGCTCGAGGGAACAAGAGACCCCTTTATATTTTTTTTTCTTAGGCTCTTAATTTAGACTATGTGAAGCATCGAAATAGACCTTATCCAATCGGCCTAAAATAATCCTTCATCGAAAGGATGCATTGAACAGCCTGTTTTATTACTCAGTATGGTTCAAATTTGAAGAAGTTTCTGACGTCAATTTGAAACAAGCAATTTGTCCTTTCTTTCACGATGATTTAGTAATTATAATTTCGACTGATTACGAGGGAGGGTCAGAAAATATCCGAACTTTTCATGCTCCTCTCTTTCCAAGTGCAGTTATATACACACATTATATAATAGTGAACACTGCATTCGTTCGCCAAGAACGCGGTCATTTTATTTTCAATGATAGTTGTGTTTACACAGTAGTTTGCATTCAGATATATGATAAGTGTTTCGTCTATCCTGGACTTTTCGTTAGAGGAACAGCTCTATGTAATTAAGTTTCTGGTTGTGGAAGTTGAAATGCCCTGCCACATCTTTCAGAGGCCATAAAAATATTTTCTGATAAATGTATACCACGTTCAACCTTCTACAACTGGGTTTGCCAGCTTCGTGAAGAAGGCAAAACAAGTGTTTGTGAAAGGCCTAGGAATGGGCGGCCAGCTGAGGTAACCCCAACAATGGTTGCATATGTTAAAGCTGTTGTCAACAAAAATCGTCGAGCAACTTTGGAGGAGGTAACAGACAAATTTAGCATCGGTAAGGCATCGGCACACGAGATTTTGCACGAACACCTAGGCATGAGCAAGGTAATTCCAGATGGATGCCTAGACAGCTGTCCGCAGATCAAAGGGCAACAAAAGTAACCAATGCAAAAGAACATTTAAGTCGTTTGAATCGTGAAGGGGACAAGTTTTAGAACCGTACTATCACTGGAGACGAGATGTTGGTTCATTATTTCGAACCTGAGACAAAAGCTCAGTTCCCCACCTCCTTAAAAGTTTAAGCTGTCTCCTTCCGCTGGCAAAGTCATGCTTGTTGCCTTTTGGGATTCACGAGGAATAATACTTATTCATTTCATGCCAAAAAAACAAACTGTCACTGCCAAGTACAATCTGAAAAGTCTCAGAGAAAATTTTAAGCTTAAGGTTAGTACAGAAAAATGTCCTCATTCTTCACAATAACGCCCCCTCCCATACCGTCATAGCTACAGTAGAGGTTATCAACTCTTACAAATGACAATTGCTGTCTCACTCTCCTTCTAGACCTCGCTCACTGTGACTTTTATTTGTTTCCACAACTGAAAAAATACTAGCTGGAAAGAAATATAAGACCAGGGCGGCTTTGATATCTGCTGTTACATAGTACCTAAAACATAGATCTTCGACTAGGTTCACAGTGGGAATACAAAAGCTCCCACGAAGATAGGAAAGTGCGTAGACGTAGGTGAAAAATAATTTCAAAAAGAGTAGAAAGTTTTTTTTTAATAGTTGACTGGTTTTCGAGATGATTTTAAACTTAGAATACATTGAAGGAAAATAAGAAATTTCTTGTAACAAGCAATATCTTCTTTTCCGGCAGTTTTTCTAACCTTTGGGGTGCTTTTCAAATTACACTCACTTTTAATTCTCGCCTTCAAATTCATTCAAATAGGACCAGTCTAAAATTTTGAGACAGCTTTAACCCATTCCCTGATAACAAATTTTGGACTGGTCCAAATAGAAAGAAATTGCAGACGACAGTTCAAAGTATGTCAAATTTGATAAATAGTGGCTGAATGTGGTAGAAAACATAGTGGAAAAGGAGAAATTTTTTCTGTAGTGTTATCTTACAGATGCGTCGAAAGGTGTCACTGAATGGTAATTGGTTAAAGATTCGTATTTTCCATCGCTAGATCTCTAAACGCGGATTCGGATGACTGTTGGTACAAACCCTACTAGTTAAATAGAAAACATAGTTTACAGTCTCAGCAGTTTTCAATAGATTTACTTACAAACGAACTATAATTCGCGACTTGCAGACCAACCCATCTTTATTATAGACGAGTTTGACAATCTAATTTCCGTCTACAGAATTATTTTCATCTACTCATATTTTGTAGATTTGCGTATGCTTAATTCAAGTACTGCAAGAGAAAAAGAGGCGCAGAATCGGACTTTATGTAAAACCACACCGTCTGTTAATGGTGTGTTTTTGATTTTAGCTGGTGTGTGTACTTCCGTTTATTTATCGTTGCTACAGTAGCACATGCCCATAAGAGCGACGCCCCCAGAAGGCAATTAGTTGTTACGAGGGATAGTGCAAGTATACAGGACGAAACTGCTAAGAGCTCCATCTGGTTCTTTGAAGTACTCGATGGATAGCAACGTCACACGGGGCCTCGGTTTAACGTCTCATCCGAAAGACAATTAGACAGGGCTCGAACCTGTGAACTTATGGTTTCAAGACAAGTACTCTACCAACTGAGCTAATGTGGCTGGCATTTTGCCCATTTACCCAACGTTTTCCCTCTATATTTTGTTCTTATAAACTAGAAGTGATATATTATGCTGTAACACTCCGATTTTCAACATTTCATTAAAACCGCCTTTAACAAGAAAACAAATCTTATATTTTGAACAAAATTTTGCGATAACTCCGTAACAGCAATTTTGCTTGATCTACGTATGGTTGTATGGAATTATTTTTAAATACGTTCTAGATACATGTATAAGATATGTTTTCTTTTCTTATTTAGGCGATCTTTGTCGGTTTATTGGAAATAAGAGTGTTTGTGTATAGAGTTTCAACAGTTTACTGAGGAATATAACTGCGATATTGTGATACACTATGATTTACTATGCTGTTTTTATATGGTTAAATGATAAAACGATCTCTTTCTCTCAAGTACATTCATACCCATTTATATCTAAATGAATTAATTCATTTATTAGACTTAAAGCCACTTTCGGCATTATTTCAGTTATATACCAGAGGCTGGGGCACCTAAACATGGCTTTCTGTCATTTTCCCCACCAGTACCACCACACCGTTGACGTAGTTGCACGAAGATTGTTTTTTTTTTTTTTTTTTTTTTTTTTTTTGTTGTTGTTGTTGTTGTTGTTGTTTTGTTTTGCTTTGTTTTACAAGTAACCAAAATCCAATTAGTTGTAACGGGGGAAAGTGCAATGGTACAGCACATTATCTTTAAAATTTGATTTTCGCCCGAGAAATTGGAAAGAAATGGGCTAAAAAAAATTTTTTCAGTAAAATGTATACACATTTTAATCAAAACAGAGAACAGGAAAACATGATGAAAAACGAGAGAAACACGCTCTTGAAAATGAATGTATAATAAAGAAACACCATCTTAGCTTTTAGAGCCTCCAAACGTAAGCTTGCAACACTAACTACATTTCGCTGAGAATTGTTTACATGACATTTTGTCGTATGGATACATACCTTATTTTTCGGCTTCAACTTCTGGGTAATTCAGGCACGTACATGTAAGCAAAGGTTAATCTTGGAAGGGACTAAGTTGGAGGCATTGACATATTTTTCTGAGCGGACTTTACAGAACACTATGTTACTATTTCTATGTCTACCAAAATTATTAAAATGGGGCCGTTAACCTTCTTCCACCCTTGTCAGCTCGATTAGCTTAGTGGGAAGAGCACTTGACTTCAAACCTCAAGATCACGGGTTTGAGCCTTGGGCTGACCATATCAACTAACAAACTAATTGTCTATCGGATGAGGCCCCGTCTGACTGTTCTACCCTTCCAGCACGTTAAAGAACCAGGCGGAGCTCTCAGCAGTTTTTATCCTTGCACTTTCCCCCGTAACAACTAACCGTCTTCTGGGTGGGTCGCTCATGTTGGCATGTGCTACGGTAGCGACGATAAATGGACGGAAATACACACGCACTTCCACTTTTCTTCCGACAAAATTGGAGATAGAAGTAAATTATCTTCCTTTGCTACTCTCCATTAAACAACTGTTCCTACTAAATAGTATCCTTTGGTTTTATCCTTATATCCATTGCAACATGAGGTTAAATGTCCAGCAAAAAAGTTCATAGAGTATTTTCAAAACTAAGTATATACTCGTTTCCAATTAGGGAGATGATATACTTAACACTTTTTTTCTTCTAAAAGAGTTATTTTTTCTTATTGTATCAGTCTATCTTAAGCACACAATTATTTTATCATTAACATTTTCGAAAACTGCGAACGACTTTCGCTCCGACGTTTATATTTGATGTAATTGTGTATTAGCTTCATAACGATCTGATTAACATTTAACACGTAGGAAAATGGCAGCTGTGAATCTAGTCAGAAATATCAAAGAGAAAATAATGGTAAGCAAGGCCATGGTCAGCTAACGCTTCATTTTGCTTAACATTTCCTTTACTTTTATGCACAACTATAACTGTTTTCTAGCACAGGTTAAAGACGCGGTCAGTTTGTAATAGACCCCTCCCCCCTCAAAAAAAAAAGGCCTAACATTATAAAAAAATTATTTTCTTATCAAATTCAACCCAAAATATGATTTTAAGAAAAAAATTACGTATCAGTATATTATAGATATATAACATACTGATACGTAATTTTTTTCTATGAAATAAATTTGGTTTGAATTTGATAAAAGAAATATTTTCTGTATAATTTTAGGCTCTTTTTCTAATTTTTCTGAGGGGGAGGGTGCTATCACCAACTAACCAATCACCGCGTCTTTAACCTGTGTTTTCTGGTATATAAAATCTTGCAAAATCTATGTGCATGATATTTTCTCTAAATGTGTTCAGTTTAAACCCATTACCAGACGTGGAAATTTTTAAAATGGTCCAAATTGTAGGAGTTGCAGACGACAATTTATAGTTTGAATTTTTTTTCAACTTTCTTGGTAGAAAATATTGTGTAAAACGAAGAAATTGCTTGTGACAAGCAATTTCTTCATTTTACACAATGTTTTCCAAATTGGTTTTCTTTAGTGGGGTCCAAAAGCGGCATTGTGTTGGAATGGGTTAAGCTACATGTATAGTGGAGGCAATTAAACCTGATGCTGACCCGTATCATTTAACCCATTAACAGGCGGCAAAGTTTTCGACTGGTCCACATTGAAAGGAGTTACAAATGGCATTTTTAAACAACTGAAAATTTGATTTCTTTATCATTTCGGGTAGAAAATATTGTGTAAAATGAGGAAATTGCTTGTAATAAGCAATTCCTTCATTTTATAAAATGTTTTCCAAATCACTTTTCTAGGGGGGGGGGGTCGAAAGCGTCATTGTGTGGGAATGGGTTAAATAGATTAAGATTCCACCATTTTACCTCGACATTGCGCGTGCTTTCCGATGCAAACATATATCAAACTGACTTAAACTCTGCCATAAATTTCGCATCGCTGTTACTGCTGCCACTGACTAGTAGGTTTCCACCTAATGAATGACGTCGAATGGAAAAGTGTGAGTCATGAGTAGGCTGGCATGTAGCCTGTGAGTGTCAATAACACATTTTTATGGTAGTTATAATAAAAAAAATGTTTGTAAAACTAATGTAGGTTTGCTTATTGTGTACGTTATGTGGCTTTGTAAAACGGTCTTATCAGTGTGTCTCTAAAGGGAGAAAGCTGTTTCTTGATAGTTCGTGCATTTCGTGTCTGTTTCGAATCAATGCATGTTTGGGATATTTTCACTCAAATAATTAACTTATAGTTTCATCTATCGAGTTTTCAAACGTTTGATATTTTGTTTTTCGTACTTTTATGGACGCATTTATTTTTTTGATTGTGCCCAAAGTACATCTTTATTTCTTTTACTCAAACAAGTAAAATATATGTTTTGCTTAATTGCACTAAGCTTTAAAAAAAGAAGAAACTATTTTCATCTAGCAAAGCGTCAACAAAACTTTGAGGTCTTCTCAAACTTCAACAAGTGCAAACTGCCACTGGAGGCTTAACCACTAAATTCATTGATTTCCTACGCCATAAAATTAGTTCTAATGTATTTCAGGAATATTGCAAACTCTATTCACATTGAAGAGATAACTTTCAAAAGCATGTTATGTAACCCATTCCCATTCGATTCCGCTTTTAAGCTTTGCAAAACATTGTGGACAATGAAGGAATTGCTTGTAACAAGAAATTTCCTTATTGGCCTCAATGTTTTCTACACAACAAGGGACAGATTTTCTTAATTCAACAACTTGAAATTATCTTCTGTAACTTCTTTGAATTTGAACAGGTCTACGATTTTGTCATGTTGTAATGTGTTAGCTCCTGGTTTACTTTGACCTCGTTCATGATAACCTTCGACAAAGAAGATTACTTATCAAAACTATGCTTTGCAAGCTTACAGTACTTTCAGCACTTTGATTTGTTATCATTGAGGTATGAAACTATGCTATTGTATGAATCCGATTCGTGTATCCATACAGTGTAATTAGGTTTATAGGTACATACATCAATAAAAAAACAACAGTTTCTTCATTTTCTTAAACAAATACGCGCATAGTGTAGTGCATTAAAAACCGTGAATAAGCTTTTGCCAATATGATATTTAGAATCGACTGAAATTAGCCAATCCCACCTATGCCCATAAGAGTCCATTTTCTAAGCAAGGTACTGCTAAAAAGAATTACATTTTGTGAGTTGTCACAATCTGTCGCTAACCTAAACTTTTCGAATCTCACCATTACTACTGCTTTCACATGTATGTTTTCGGGCACTTTATTATGTTTGGTTATGAAGCCTTAATGGTAATGAAGGAAGATTGGGGTTCTGCGACTATATGATGCGGTCTATGGGTATGTAAAGTCTCCGTCAAGATGAAATGTACATAGAACTTTAACTGCCTGCATTTGAAAACATCCTGCTAACGTACGAATGGCGTCAGTATAGCCCGTCCGGTTATCAGGTTATAATAATTCAAACTAAAAAAGCCACACCTTTTACATAAGCTGAAGGGCTAAAGTTAGCACTACCTAACGCTACCGAAAAGTTGATGTATAGTTGATAGTTTTCGAGTAAAAAATTTCTACTTTTTGAATAAGGTTTTTTACTGCAAAGCTTCCAGCTACTAGTAGTAAAGCATAGTTTGTTGTTGTTTTGTTGTTGATGTTTTGTTGTTGTTTTCCAGATAAACCGGAGATGGAAAACTAGAAGATCTTCTGACCTCTTTAGCTTCGAATTTTCGACTTTCCATGCTAGACAAAAAAAGGAAGTAAGTGTGCTGTAATTCTTAGTAATTCTTAGTAATAATTTATCTCGTACAGATGACAGGCCCTGAAAACGTCACATTTTCAAGTCTTACTAACTGTATTCGCCGAGAAACAAAGGAAGAAAAGTTCATTCAAAACCCATTTCCACATATTGACGCTTTTCGACACTCCCAGAAAAAAAGATTTGTAAATTATTGTGGAAAAAAGAGGAAATTGCTTGCATTATTCACTTTCTTCATTTTCCACAAAATTTTCTACTAAGAAAGTTGCAAAAATTATAAAGCCCTATCTTCCCTCAAAATACACTGCAAAATTAAAAAGAAAACCATACTCAAGACCCAAAATCATAAATAAATATGACGATTGAAATTATAACATGAAAATACTTCTACGCGGTATGCCTACAATTCACGATAGACGTGTCGATATTTTTACATTGTGACCCACCACAATTTTAGTTTTTTTTTTATATCAATTTATGCGTCGGAGTGATGACGTTTAATCTTTCGCTAGTCACTAGGTCACAAAGATTAACGAAATCGTCCGCAAAGTGTAGTCATCAGCACCTGTGCATATAACAGTCCATGCCGAAGATAAGCTAAGATTTCCAGTGAAGAATCAGGTGCATTCGTAAACAAACACTTATTTTATACAAATCTATTAAAATAAACTAGAGTTGTCGAAAAAGCGAAACCATTCTCTCGACTAGCCCTTTGTCACTCAAGTAGCATTGTTGACCTTGACCTATATTATTAAAAAAACAATGGGGTCATGGGTCATGAAAACTTTTGTATACAGTGTAAAGGTCCTAGGTTAACTCGCTTATGACTTGGAGCACGGAAACGGTATTTGATTAACGTTAAATTGTGGTCCTGACCTTTGACCTAAGTTAATAAAAAAATACGACACCTCCTTGGGTTTGGATAACATTGTAAAAGTTTTCAAAGTCCTAAGTCAAATGGCTTATGAGTAAGAGCAAGAAAATGTTTTGGGATGGACGGACATACAGACAGGCTGACATGATGAAACCAACATCCTCCTTTACTTCGAAGGCGGGGCATAACAAATAAAAATAAGTCATTCCGTATATGAATCAAATGGTAACGGGATGTATAAAATCACTACAATTGGTGCGGCTAAGATAGCGTTTAGAGGCCACAAATTCCACCAATTGCAATTTTGATATAAACAATTGGTTTGTCGGTGATAAAATCAAGAGTGATCAGTCTACCGGGAAATAGAGGATGTTGAAACAATGGTCATGAAATACTGAGTTTATCAAACAAGAATCTATATTATCTATATTTTCATCTGTTTTAGAAGACGACTTCAATAAGTTCATTATTTTATGAGCACGAATTTGATATTCTGTTGGCAAAATATCGCCATTTCGTGCATTATGTCACGTCATTTTCATGGAAACAAAACGGCGTTATCATGTGCTTTCGGTCTATTGCCTAATTATTTCACTTCAACCACGTTATCAAATATACCAAATATGTTTATTTCACTCTCAAGTCGTAGATCATAATATTATTATTCATATTCCATCGGAGAGCATTAACACATTCACACACAATGACGCTTTTTGACGCCCCCAAGAAAATTATTTGGGAAAACATTGTGTAAAAGGAAGTAATTACTTGAACCAATCAATTTCTTAATTTTTTCCCAATGTTTTCTACCTAGAAAAGTTGAAAATATTCTAAAATTTCATAAACTTTACATTATCCTCTGCAAACTCCTTTCAATTTGGACCAGTCTAAATGTCTGCCGAGTGAAAATGGGTTACATTCAAAGAAACGTCCTTTTATAACTTTCCCATTTTTATTAGTTTGTTTGTTTGTTTGAATGGGGTTTTACGCCGCTTTCAACAATCTTTCAGTTATATCGCGGCGGCTGGAGCACCTAACAATGGAATCCTGGTATTTCTCACATCAGTACTACCATTACATCCTTTCCTAGCCTCCAGCTGCTATCCCACATAGGTCTACGATTATCGACCCATTGGTGGGAGACAAATAGTCGGAAAGGAAGAGTGCCGCCGTCGGGGATCGAACCCGGGACCCCTAGATTGACAGTCCGACGCGCTACCAACTGCGCTATGACGGCGGCATTTTTATTAGTTCAAAGCTGGCACTTAGTTCAAATCTGGCACTTAGTTCAAATCTGGCACTTAGTTCAAAGCTGGCACTCTCACTTGTTACAAATTTTAAGTTGCTTTAGGAATCTTAGATTTGTTCATTGTAATGCATGCGGAATTTTTGTTTCGCCCACCTACAATCTGATAGTCTAATATAATACGAGACACTCCGTTCTTGTTGGACAATGAATGTGTAATAGACATGCAACCTTCACAGGTTACTTGTGATTAGTCAGAATTCATGATCCCACAGCAAGAGATATGCAGGCAGACTATTTAGCCTTTTTGTGAGTCTACAAAGAAGAACCTCGTCATCTTTCTTTTTATGGAACAGAAACCATGGACTAATATATTCAATGCTATGTTTTTCTTAAGATTTCTGTAAGGAAAAGTTGGTCGAAGCTGGCTAGAATAGACAAGTTAGTAAGAAACACTTGTCAACTCTATACGACATCAGGACCAACGAAATACAGCAATATCATGAACTTAGATGGCGTCATAAAACGAGTAATGCTAAGCGGTTAATTCTTGATGGCCATTCGCTATACAAACAAACACGCGGATGCCCCGACATAATTGCTTGTCACTAGACCTTAAGTTATGACCTTGTGACCCAAAAGAATATTTCGCGTGACTCCGCCATTGGCCAACAAATTGTGAAGCATTTTAGTTGGTTTTGCGATATAAACCTATTCAAGTTGTAATTACGACGTTTAGGTCGTCAACTGACCATTATGTATTTTAGTTACAAATAACTGAGAATAAATTTTGCAAAATAACGTCTTTTAATTTCAAGATGGAACTTCCTGTCGGAGCCCATTAGGCGTTGCTAGCAATCCATCATAAGCTTCAATAACTCCGAACGCTGATTAACCCATCCCCATTCAATGACGCTTTTAGAAGGCAAATAGCTTAGGAAAACATTGTGGAAAATGAAGAAATTGCTTGTTACAAGCAATTTCGTCATTTTCCACAATGTTTACTACCCAGAAGGTTGAAAAAATCCAAGATTTCATAAACTTTAAATTATCGTCTACAACTTCTTTCAATTTTGGCCATTCTAAAATTTGGCCGTCTGGTAATGTGTTAATTTCTACCGGTTGAACCATGCCCAATGTCTATTCTAGAGAAGCCTTAGGCTAATGATATGAAGAGGCGGATATATAAATGTCATACTGTCACCTGGATATTTCCCAGACAATCAGTTCTTTAACCGTCCAATTTAAACAATAATATTAGGAAAAAAGCGTTAATGACTATACAAGTAATGACAAACGAATGAGACTACAGTTTAAATCTGAGAAAATTGCTTCAAAATGATTTTTTTTCTTTTTTGAAAATTTGTGATGCGTTGGCAATCGAATCTTAACGTGTATTAAGATAAGCATGTCTGTTTTGTTTTACCGAATCTATATTTCGTTAGGATAAGCTCAAAACGTTTTGTAATATTCATCGTCCTTGTTAGTCCAAACAACGCAACCACATCAATACTACAGCTTTAAAATGTTGATTTCGTAATGATTGGAAGGTTACAGCTGGTGTATCACATGTATGTATGAAACATTATCACGTTCTGACGACACTAGTTTATACAGTTATATAATTTAATGCTAGTTCCGTCTGTCAAAATCAATGTAGTCTGATTTGTTGAAAATTTTTGGAAACTGTCGTGAAAAAGGACTACTAAAGTATTTTGGTATTGTTGCACCCGGAGCACTTCAATAAAACGTGTTTAAAGATAGAACAATACTTCCTAATTTGACAATTTTCAAGGAGAGGTGCTTGATTGAAAGGATAGGTTTTTATAGTTACTTTAAAGTGACTCTTGATTTGATTTTTTTTATTTGATTGACAGCAGCGATTAAGCACATAATCTGCATATAGTATTTGTTGTCAAAAATAGTGACGTTGTTGATAGCCTTCCACAAAATACACAATAAAAATAAGCATTTCACTAGAATACAGTCTATGGAATATATTAGGTAGAAAAGTTATATTTGTTAAACCATTACCAGATGGCACAATTTTAGACTGGTCCAAATTGAAAGGAGTTGCAGGCGGCGATTTAAAGTTTATGAAATTTAAGAGTTTTTCACCTTTCTGATTAGAAGACATTGTGTAAAATGAAGAAACTTCTTGTTACAAGCAATTTCTCCATTTTCCACAATGTGTTCTAGAATTTTTTTCTTTTCTTTTCTTTGGGGCGTCAAAAAGCATCATTGTGTTGGGATTGGGTAATGACTAGCATCCCTATCAGGTCCAAGTATCAATTCAGTGTTAGAAAGCTCAGCCTGGTCCAGCCTTTTTTTCCATGTCTCGTTATTTGACAATACTTTTTGTCTGGAAATAGTTCGAAATTATTCTTTTCTATTCATCAGCATTTACTGCACCCATTAGTTAGATAAGTCTCATACATGCACGACAGCAAATTTTGAATGTGAAAGCTGTTGGCAAATATTTATAAGTATTTAGAAAAACTCGAGTAAATTGTTTCATATCAAATTGAATGTTACATAACAGCTTACGGTCCAGTAACAGGGATATTTACAGAGGACCAAAAGAGCCCTAAATATCTCACCTGATATTAATTATCGTGCCATTTTACCAACTCATATTAACGTATATAAAGGGTAATGACCAAACAGTTATTTTCAACAAGTTGTTTTATGACCAGATGAGCTGTACCACAGATATTTTCCCTCACGCCCCTTTTATCCTGATATTGGGTTGAACAAAATGCACCGATTTGTTACATCCGAGGTTTGTCCCGAAGTTTACGGGAATAGTCGAGTGTGTTTCGATTGTCATATCGTCGATTTTAAGGCCCCGGAATATTTCGAACATCGATCGACCATTCAAGACTTGGACTTGAACAATACCGTTGGAAAGGCAGTCTGTGAGCACTTAGTCTCCTGTCTTGAGCGTACAAGACAAGCTCATGCGTGTTAGGTTTGAGTGTCTGTCACTTTAACTGCAATATCATCAGTATTCGAGGTCTGTTATAATTTTCGACGTTACGGAAAATTATGCATTTGTTTGAGTCACTCATTAAAAAGACAACCAGGTTCGTTATTGTTTAAAATCAGTTGTTAATAAAACGCTTATTTTGCCCTTGTAGTTATGAACGTTAACTTCTTCTTATTTTACTTTTCTTAATTGATTTGTAGCCTTAAGAAGTTAAATGATATGGCACCGTGCAAATCTCGTGTTGCCTTGAAGTATGAAAAAAGAATTGTCTTTGAAACGAGTTAGTGCATTCCTGGTAAAGATATTTTGCAGCAGAATTATGCTGACCTATTCATGTAGGCCAATAAAACCATTTCTTTTAACATTCTAAAATTGCTGTTCTCAAAATCTCTGAAGTTACTCAAATGATTTAAAAGGGTTCTTCTACGTTGACCTTAGCATTTCGCAAAGTGGTCCCTTCTTTACATCGTTGCTGAAAATTACACTTAGAAGTAATAATTTGCAATGTTCGACTTTATTGCAAACTAGTTAGGTAATATCTGACCAGTCTGTTAACCGAAGGGACTATATCTACAACAATAATTTCAAATACAAGTATTTAAAGAATTTGAAATATATTTGGCTCAAAATCTCTAGAATAACTCATGTAGCCATTTCTGTAACAAAGCGCTTACAAGTTGGACTCAGTATGAGCTCAAACTTTAAATTATACCTAAAATATTCTATTTCCGAACCTTATTGCAAATTTCCTTGTGCACTGAATTTTAAGCAACATCGAGTGTTTATCTATCGTAGGACGGAAGTGTTGTTGACGTATTGGTTTCATCTTGACCCCCATCTGACCTGAGTACATACACTGAATATCTGATCTAATGTACTTCTCTCTAATTGGGAATTTCTAGGATCCTGATTATCAATTCATTAACGTATATCGTGTCTAACCTTCGGCCACTTCATTACTTATAAATGACGGCCAGAAAGCCACTAGTAGTCATGGAAACAAGATGGTTGTTAACCCTTGTCATGCTAAACCAAGATATTCTGGTTTCGGCAGGAGGTATAGACAAAGATCAGCCTACACATATGTGCAGGCTCACCTTAGTATTCACTCTCTGTCTCTCCTTTTCAAAAAAGAGTTGTTTAAGGAAATACTTTTTCAAAAGGAAGTATTTACGACCATTACAAGCACAGGGAGCAGTTACGTATGCTAAATATTAGCTAAACTGACCCAAAAGTCAAACCAGGCCTTTCAGCCCTTCAATTTTAATGCAAGACTGACCGGATTTTATTCAGCATAACAAGGGTTAATCTATGACAATTCTGAAAACTTACATTTAATTTGTATTCCCTCAGTTCACAGTAAACATCCCATCAGTCCCATAAAATACATGCAACTCTTATGTTACAGCATATTGTATACCAAAAACTCATGTAGACAAAAACTACCTTTGAACCATTATCAGATGAAAAAATCTAGACTGTCTTAATTGAAAGGCGTTGCAGGCGACAATAATACATTTATGAAATTTTTGGGTTTTTTTACCTCTCTGTGTAAAAAGAATCATTGTCGAAAATTGGGAAATTTCTTGGTTCAAGTAATTTCACTATTTTACGCAATTTTTTCCCCAGGGGCAGCAAATAGCGTCACCGTATGGGAATGGGTGTAACAATGACATCAAATTTAGTAATTGAAGAAAAAAACACAAGAATTGTTGCAAAAATCAATTGCTGAAGCATGAGTTGCAGGCACGTTTTGGGTTATAAAAAAACAATTCAATTACTTTTTTTTACAGTACAAACAGCATCAACTGACAATTTATACGAAACAGCTTGTAATCAGTTGAGTTCGAACCCTCGTATCTATAGCTTGGTTCAATATTAAATTATATTTCGCCGGAATCGGAGAAATTGAGTAGATGAAATATTTTTCGCTGATTGAATAAGGAAAATACAGTCTCTGGCAATCTAACTTATGCATATTAACCCATTCCCGTATACTTCCACAATTTACGATAAGAAATAAACTTTGGAAAACACTGTGGATAATGAAGAAATTCCTTGTATCAAGCAATTTCTTCATTATCCACAATGTTATCTCCCCAAGAAGACAAAGATTTTTACAGTTTTATCAATTAACCATTGCCTGGCGAAGCCTTTCTTCGAGTTGATGTTTGCAACTTCTTTGAATTTGGACCCGTCTAAAATTTTGTTTGCAGGAAATGGGTTAAAGACTCTAAATACAGGCTGATCTTAGTCTGTACTCTGCAATGTAAACTGGTCGCACATTTTACAAACGGGCTCATTATATGAATCTAGTCACCATAAAAATACTAAACAAATACCCAAGGCAAGATCTAACATGAAAATTTCGATAAGCAAGATTCCGTTGATATTTATGACAAATCATTACGTTATTTTTAAACGAAGGAGCTTTTCAAAACCTTAACTACACGCTCCTTTAATCTGCGACTCGGCGATTGACGAAATGTCTTATTTTGAAAAAGTTATGTCCGTTTACCTTTTTTTACTTGAATTTAAATGCTCATATCCGCAAAAAAGACCTGTATAACCTTGCTTTATTTGTAATCTCGTTAACTTTATATCCTATGAACCTTTCTAGATATCATATTGTTAAAGTACCAGAGTAGAGCTATGGAAGACGTGCCCTTAGCCCAATTCCGCAAAAAATACACTTTTTTTCACAACCCTAAAGAAATGTGTTTCTTTTGTTTGAATTGGGTTTGATACCGCCTTTAACGATTTTCAGTCATTTCGCGGAGGCTGGAGCACCTAACAATATATTCCTGGCATGCCTCGCACCAGCACTACCATTACATCCTTTCCAAACCTCCAGCTGCTATCCCACTTAGGTTTCCGATTATCCAACCATTGGTAAGAGAAAAAAATCGGAAAGGATATATGCCGCCGCCAGGGATCGAACCAATGACACCCAATGATTAAAGATTGGGTCTGATGCGATACCGACTGCGCTATGACGTCGGGAATCCCAAAGAAAGTAATTGGGAATGCATGGTGTAAAATGAAGAAGTTTCTTGTTGGCTTTTCCAAGCAATTTCTTCATTTTACACAATGTGTTTAATCAAAAAGTTGGAAAAATCTTAATTTTTATGAACTTTAAAGTGTCGTCTGCAAGTCCTTTCTTTTGGGACCTATCTAAAATTCTGTCGGCTGGTAATGGGTTAATAGCCCGACATTTTCTCGAGCTCAGCGGGGTGAAAAGCTAATAATAACTTAGGAGGCCTTTGGGAAGCATAATTATGGCAGGGAAAATCTATCGAAAATTACTTTGCTAATACTAAATAAAAGCTTCTCGTGATTTCAACATGCTTTATTAATTATCGTCAGACAATTGGCTTTCTAATCTTACCCCAGTATTGTTATTAATTTGTAAAGAAAATCGCACTCGCTTATTGAAGAAGCAATAAAACAAGTAAATGTAGATGAACTTAGAAATTAAATGGATTTTTAATGTTCCTTTACTAGGTTTTCCAAGGAAATAAAGAGAATATGCTTTTTGATTTCTCCGAGAAATGATCCTAAAATTTATTGACAATGTATGCATACGCAAGTAACAAATTTAAGCCTCATCTCCGCTCTACTCATCCTCCTCAAAAAGGGATAGAAATAGAGAGAGGGAGAGGGGGAAGGTGAGAGAGACTGTTCGTAAATTGGCAGAACATAAACCGAAATACGCTACTGATGCCTTGAACATGTATACTAAGAAACTGTTAATAGGTTTCCCGTAAGGTTTTCTTTAAAAAACCTTCTCCCCCAGAAACTACTGGGTGCGTTTGGGCCACATATCACAGCAATGAGTTTGGATGACCCCTTTTCATATTCATTGAAAGAATTATATTTATTTGAAAACATGTTTAAACTGGTGTGGCGTATTTGCATATATGGTATTGAATTACATCTCTAAGAAAGAGTTTGATTTTAACAAAATATCAAAGGAATGATCATTGAGTGACCCTAAGTCAGATTGCTTTTAAGATATATTTTTCAAGGGCTTATACCCATTTTATTGTGGAAACTGATGGAAATTTTCTTTTCGAAATCTGTCAAGTTGGTAGTTACCAGTACGAATGTATTAAAAAAAAATATTCCTTCAGAAGAAGCAATAGTCGTTTTGGGGGGGACAGATTGATAATCCTAATTAAGTTTGACAGTAATGCTATAATAATTATGCAAGCTACTGGAGTTGATGCCATTTGGTTTTCTTAAAACAATGCTATCAGACGTGTTACTTTATCGCATAAATTGCTCCATTATTTGTACGATCAGTAAATTCAGGCCTGTTGAGAGACATAGGCACTCAAACGCCTCTAGTTTTATTATACCTTGATAGGAAATATTATTTAAAAAGACAATGTTGTGGATTTTAATAATGCTGGTCGATAGTTATTTTCTTGTTTGTTTGTTTTGTTTGTATGTTTTTTGTTTGTTTGTCTATTTGTTTGTTTTACAAAAACGAGTACAATAATAAAGAACGACTTTGATTGGCTTTGTATCTCGCCCCCCAAAAAAACCCAAATTGATGTTTTTTAACCGTATTTTATTTATTTTTTTTCACAGTTAGAAAACAAAAACATAACAAGCTGAAAAATAATATCTGTCTTTTAAAATGTCATTAAATCTAATGTAACGGTAAAAAGGAAGACTTACTACTTTTTCGTTCCATTTGACTGGCGTTTCAATTGGACATTTTACGTGTCAGGTCCTTTAACCCATTCCTACACAATGGAATTTTACACTGGTCCAAATTAAAGAAGCTGCAGACGACAATATTAAGTTGTTTTTTTATTTAGTTAATTTTCTTTTTATCATTATTATTTTCGTCTTCTTGAATAGAAAACATTGTGAAAAATAAATTTTGCTGGAAACAAGCAATTTCTTCATTTTCCACAATGTTTTCCCAATATTCTTAAAGGGGGGATCGTGTGTAAATGGGTTAAATAAATCCCTATCAAAATTTTTGTCGCCCTCAGAGGGTGTGTAGTTCGAGTCTTTTCACGGCAAAATTTTAGACTGGCCCAAATTGAAAGGCGTTGCAGACGACAATTAAAAGTTAAAGGAATTTAAATTATTTCGTCGTTTTGGATAGAAAACACTGTGGATAGTAAGGAAATTCCAAAGCCATTTCCCTTGGGGCGTCTTAAAGCGCTCCTGAGTGGGACTGGGTTAGACGAGTTAATTGCAATATGTATATTTAAGTGTGTCGTCGTCAATCACAATTCGTAACCGCGAGGTTCGTAATTAGTAAGATTTTCACCATCATAAATCGTTGGGTAATGGCATTTTTACCGGGGGGGGGGTAAAAATATATGATTGGGAGTCAAAATGTTTTGACCGGGGGGGGGGGAGAGGGGGTCATTGACCCGTTTCATTTCTTATCATCCATTAAGTATCACCAAACGTTCACTATTTGGTCTTATCAAATAACCTGATCAATAATACATATCCAGAATTCGATAACAAAGCTAAAATTGCATTTTAAAGATAAAATACGATCCTTTTTTTCTTTTCCTTTTTTCTCATAAAGTTAAACAATCCGTCGAGGGATTACAACTGTACTACACCGAAAGCTAAAATACGATGTAGACCTTTCTGAAGACCATCGGAAAGAGAAAGTGTCCATTTTTTATTTAATAGATCAAAGGCAATAATACTTCTAAGTGTGTGTATATTGTATAATCACTTCATACAAATAAGCAGCCGCCGTTATAGCGCAGTTGGTAGCGCGTCGGACTGTCAATCTAGAGGTCCCGGGTTCGATCCCCGACGGCGGCACTCAACCTTTCCGACAATTTGTCTCTCACCAATGGGTCGATAAACGTAGACCTATGTGGGAGAGCAGCTGGAGGCTAGGAAGGGATGTAATGGTAGTACTGGTGTGAGAAATACCGGGATTCCATTGTTAGTTTCTCCAGCAACTGCGATATTATTGAAAGATTGTTGAAAGCGGCGTAAAACCCCATTCAAACAAAACAAATTATACCAATAAGCTGTCGACGATATTGTGTCCAACATGTTTAACAACCGATTTCGTCTACATAATTTGATAAACCCTCCTACACGAAGAACCGATCCTCGCGGGGCAAAGATTCCATCAGCCTTTCTGATTTATTCCGTTTTATTAGAACTGTCATAAAACAGTGTATTACATCTAAAATGTATCATTGTATGAGTAGAAATGGTGTAAAAATACGATACAAATCAAATAAAATCTCCAGTTGTTTTCTCTTAAAGCTCGTCTGTACAACATAACTCTAGACTATGTTCTAACATTTTTCTCCAGAAAAATGTTTGTACAATAATAACAATAATAATTCAGAAACGTAGAGAATATCTTTGTATTGTCATTGACTAAGAACCTACGAGTTAATCAATTCCCACACGATAAAATATTAGACCAGTCCAAATTCAAAGAAGTTGCAGACAACAATTTAAAGCTTATGAAATTTTGGACTTTTTACCTGTAGGGTAAAAACATTGTGGATAATAAAGAAAATGCTTGTTTCTTAGGTTTTTATGTTCAATCCTTTATATTTTACATCGTTTGGGAAACAAGTCTCCCAACTTAGATTAATCCCTCTCGATTCTGCTTCCTGGAAAATGCACCAGTTCTCGCGCCGAAAGTGTGGGCAAATGAAAGAACCAAGATCGATAGCCGCTCCTGGGAATCGAACTCTTGATCGGGGGGCCGACGCTCCACCTCTTGACCACGGACACACGTAGGGTAGAAAAAATTGTGGATAATGAAGAAATTGCTTGTAACAAGCAATTTCTTCATTTTCCACAATGTATTCAAAAGCTTTCGTGCTGAGGGGTGTTTAAAAGCGCCATTGTGTGGGAATGAATTCACCTTGTATGAATACGCAAAGCATATACAAACTGTATGTAAGACCTTTAAGCACCTCAACAATCCAAACTTTTATTTATCATGATACTGACTATGAAATTTATAAACTACCTCCAACAAATTTCGACCTTGAACTTCCTGTCTGAGATCAGTAGGCGTGGCTTGCAATCCATCGATTCCGCCCGTGAATTAAATTCTAGATAATTAACCATGTGGGTAAGCGAAGACGCCTAAGAGACTCAACACATTACCGGTGCATTTTAAGCAATCGCTAGTAGGCTCAAAACACCTTCAATTGATTGATTGATTGATTGAGGCTTAACGCAACTTTTAACAGTATTTGAGTCATATCGTTACGACTGGAGCAGCTAACAATTGATTCCTGGTATACCTCGCACTAGTACAACCACTACATCCTTTCCTAGCCTCCAGCTGCTATTCCACTTAGGTTTACGATTATCCAACCATTGGTGAGAGACAAATGTCGGAAAGGATATGTGCCGCCGCCGGGGATCGAACCCACGAAATCCCATGTTTGAAGATTGGGAGTCTGACGCGCTACCGACTGCGCTATGACGGCGGCTAAAACGTTCAGTCCACAGCTGTCTATTAATCCATTCCCAAAAAATGGCGCTTTTTGACACCCCTCAAGAAAAACAATTAGACAAAAATAATGAAAAATGAAGAAATTGCTTGCAACAAGCAATCTCTTCATTTTACATTATATTTTCTACCGAGAAAGTTGAAAAAATCCAAACTACCACAGATTTCAAATTGTCGTTCTTTCAACACCTTAAATGGGCCTCTTGGTGCTATTGTGTAATTGATTCAAATGTCGTGCAAAAACCATTTGAAGCTTCGAGACAAATGACAAGCATCCGACAGTTTTTTTTTTCTCTAAACAAAGTTAATGCAACAATTTATATTTAAATTTAGGGATACTATACATTGTTCGAAATGCTTTAATGTAGTTTGAATAAAAAAGGACCAATTTTACTTGGCACATTTCATCTCTAATTAAGTAAATATTCGCACAATTTAAAGGGTGTTTAATAGGAACATTTATTGAGAAAGATCTATTAAACTGTCATTTCCACTCAATGAAAATTAATTTAATGTAAATCTCTTAAACAAAAAACAAGCCACATGTGAAAGTAAACAAAATTAATTTCACGTTTAATAGTCGGTATTAGCTTCGATCAGAAATTCATTTCATTTCTCTCATGCATATTATTTTTAATTTATTGTTTCGTTTTATAAATTTGAAACAACCACAGCAAAAATAAAGACTCTGTTTCCGAACGCTCACTTAGTATACTCCCACTTACATTACTAAATAAACTACAGTGAAATGTAAATCTCCCTGAATGTAAAATGTTATATAAGAACCGTGTAGGACGCCTGGTTTAATATCTATACCAATGTTCAACCTCATGCTTTTCGTAATTGCTGTGAGGATTGAGAAAATATATCAATGACTCAAAAACAAACGAAGTCGTAAAACAAGAATTAGATAACATGCGGATCTAAAGCAGGTAAGCACCATGCAGTGTACTAAAATGACCAATGATGTGTTTGTGAAACACAATGCCCCCGCAACAGGACTAAACGCTTGACCTTGATATGTGACCTTGACCTTATCACATGACATTGACCTTGATACGAGGAGATGCGTATTATAGAGATGTATCATCATGCCAAATATGAGCATTGTATCTTAAATAGTCTGTTAGTAATTGGCAATGTTAAGATTTTTGGTTAAGTTTTGCAAACAAACCGCCAGACCGACAGACGGAAAGACGGAATGACGGACAGACGGAATCACGAACAACGGGGAAACAATATGCCCTCGATCTTTCGATGCGGGGCATAAAAATTAATATTTTCTAGGCAGTTTTGCTTTCGTAGGTTCCTGTAATAAAAAGTAAATTTAACTAATAGCATGGCTGCTATTTTAAACATGCCTCCGAGTAGACCGGTTAGACTGTGATCACTGGCCCTGAGTTTTCGGGGATAAATATTTTGGACAAATAAAGACCTAATTACAAATATTATTCTTTAAAGATATCATATGTTACAAGGGTAATAGTTTTCAAAATACGAGTTCTAAAACCGATCGCGAAACACTTTTCAGTAAAAAAAGTCTTCGGTTCAGGGTTACATTTATCGTTGAGAAGATCACCAAAGAGTCTATTGTAGGATGTCTCTGGTCCTGATAATATATCCCTGCCTTTCAGTGGACAATTTTCATCTGTTTATCTTTCTTTTTTTAGAACTAAGAACTGTTGCTCCTTTACTAGGTGCAGGAAGTCATCCAAGAGTCTATTGAAGGTTGAATAAAAAGACTCTAGGATGTTCCTAGTCCCTCTTGATAAATCTCTGCCACTCTTATTGGACAATTTTCAACTCTTTTTTTTTCTAGATTTTTTTTTCTAGAACTTAGATCCAATGTTCGTTTGCTAGGAGGTTAAGTTTTAAAGTTTATCCTTCAGGAAGTCATCCAAGAGTCTATTGAATGTTGAATAAAACGACTGTAGGATGTCTCTGGTCTCTGGCCACATATCTCCGACACTTTCATCCGCCAGTTTTCGTCTGTTCCTCTTTCTATTGCTCTTAGTACTTAGATACATCGCTTGTTTGCTCAGAGGTCCTGCAATTGACCAATCGCAGCTATCAATCAAGGAATATCGACCAATTAAATCATTCATTCAGCAAGGATTTACGATTTGAACTCCGACATTGGCCGCCATTTTTTGTTTAGCTCTTATGTTAGTTTGGCGACTTAAACGTCGTGACTACAGCTTTTTAAGCTGTAGTTACGACGTTTAGGTCGCTAACCAACTATTCTATCTTTTTGTTACATGCTACTTGCCATATTTTTTTTTCAAAATAACGCCGTTAAAAATCGAAGCTGGACTTCCTGTAGGAGTCGATGAGCGTGGCAAAAGGATTAAGTGGACGGGGCCAGCGATTTGACAATTACAGTCATTATTTAAATCAACCAGTATATACCCATACATGTTTTTTTTCAATCATTATGTTTGTACATGTTTTATTTTGACAATGAACCGTATTTGTTCAAGTCAAATTATTGAATAAAGAATCTATTCTGTTCTGTTCTGTTCTCTAATGTTTTAATTCTCGACCAATCAGACTGGATAAACTGACACGAAATCAAACTGTATTTGATTCTCTCGAATTTTCTATGAAATAGTTGGATACATTTATTTTGGTAAATACATCAATTTTTATATAGACCCACTGTTGGTCGAATAAATGCCGTATTAACATAATTGATCGATCGTTAAACACGCCCGTTTACCTTTGACATGTAAATCAGTCATTTATCATATTGTAAACGGCATTATCTTTCAAAATATATTTGGTTAGGGGCATTAAAAAATTCGAGTCGTTAGTTGCCGGCCTACACTTCGTAACTTCAGCCCAATCAGGCTGGGGCTACAAAGTTTAAGTTCTAAAACACCAAAGATGGTTCAAAGGTCACTTCCGATGTAAACGATTGGTTTCAAAGATGCGATCCGCCAATTTCTATGAACTAGGTCTGTTAATAGGCCATTAAAACACGTTCGCGTTGAATGACTAGATTTGTAATGTTTCTGAATTTCATTCCATCCTGGGACGTCTGTGAATTGCGATAGGTATCGACTAAGACCAAACTGCGCGTGCTGGCTAAGGTTGAAAGTTTTACTATCGGTATATTTTCTGAATCGTTCCCCCCTCCTTGTATAATTATATTCCCTTTCGCAATATGACCTCTGTTGGATCAAATCTCCATTGAAAATATTTGCTTTAAAGGAGTTCTCATAAGGTCCCTTTTCGCTGGACTAGTTACCCCAAAGCAATAAACAAACAACAACAACAACAAACAAACAAACAAACAAACAAAAAACTGTTTCTTAACCCATTACCACACGACGAATCTTAAAAAAATGTCTAAATTGAAAATATTGTAGACGATAATTCAAAATGTAATGAATAAGATAAATTAGTACAAATTATGGTGGAAACATTATTAGCAAAGATGAAACTGCTTTTTAAAGCAATAACTCCTTTTCTTACAATGTTTTCAACAGTTAATTTTCTTGTTTGTTTAAAAAATGCGACATTGTGTCGAAATGGTTACAAAGAAAAATTTCAAATTAACGATGAGTCATTTTGAGATAACCATAATGAATTCTTCTAATTTTCCAGTTTGTTGATTCTCATTATAATCGCCGATTTTGACGAATACCGGCTTCATAATATTCATTTGAGTAATTACGACTTCAAGTGATTTTATAATGGACATTTAATCTTTACCTGTTTCAAGCGCTGGCTTTAAGCGATTTTTCCTTTTCTCTCAATAGTTTCAATAACCATAATTCTTCAGTTCACCAGGATAGTGTTGTGTTAGATTTGAACAGAATACTTTTTGTTTTCATGGAGGTTTGAACCGAAAAAAATTATCATATTGTATGAATACGTGAAGCGGATTCATAAATAAGTGTGGTTAGATTTTTCGGTTAATACCTCCATGAAAACAAAAAATATTCTCTTCATTTATTATAATTTAATAGTTTCGAGCGAAAAAAGGAAAAACCCTACATCTTTTGATACCTTTTTGTATGGGACTATATTTTATGAGGAACCATACAAAATAGCTGCGTGCTCAAAATTTTGTTTATGGAGTTATGAATAATTTTTTTGACCAATAAGAACTCCCGATTCTGATAGACTAAACTAAAAACTAAATTATAATTGGTTAATGTTTGTCAAACCTATTATCATACTTATACTTTTAGCGCATAGTCGTTATATATCGTTTAGAGCTACAACAGTGTTTAGTCCATACCCACACAGTGACAAGAAAAAAAAGCTATGGAAAACATTGTGAACAATGAAGAAATTGCTTGTGACAAGCAATTTCTTCATTATTCACAATGTTTTCTACCCAAAAGTAAGAAAAACAACACCAACTAAAATCTGTTGCTTGCATTATCTTTGAATTCGGACCAGTCTAAAACTTCTGATAATCTATTAATTGAAAGTATCATATCCTATTGCAATATTTGATATTAGCACATACTAAGATCGAGGAATGAGTAGACATTCTGAACGACTGTACTAGTTTGTTTAGCGTATTCTTCAGTCTTCAACACAAGTATTTGGTCCTCGGGAAACACTTCGTACCACTCTAGCAGGTAAATGTAGTAAATGCCAATACGTAATCTCAGCTGCAATGAAGAGAAAATAGATTTTCAAAATTGGTGAATGATATTCCCTCTCGTTGTCCAATCACGAAAACAAGCCACTTGGGCTACATAAGATTGCAGAACACTATGTAAGGAATATTATGTACAACGCATTGTATTGGATTTGAGCTCTAGTGGGAAAGTTTGATATTTCACGAAACCGAATCCTACGCAATGGTATTACAATACGCGGTCCTGTATCACTACTGCATCATAGTATTCCGTCTAATATAAACGAACGAATGTGACTACATTTAGACGAGACTTGTCTAAAATATACTCTCTTTTATAATCCCAATAGCATTATTCTTGGCATGACGTCGTTTGAAAAAAACATTAAAAAAATTTAAAAAAAAAAGCTAATCACACTATAAGAAGCTGCGGTATAGCTTAATATTGAAAATTGGTTAGGTTCCAATAAAAAAACATTTAACTAGTTTCTAATAACAGAATATTATGATTTCCCACGTCAAACAGTTGTTACATGTAAACAACTATAGTGTACCATTTAAAATAGTTTTGTATGGAGCTTTTTGTGCCCTTTACATAATAATTCTGTAAGCATTGTAAAATAGCGCGAGCAAAAATCACCTATTATTAGCTTTTTTGATTAACCAATGTCCACCATTATGTCCGATCGTCTGTCTTTCTGTCAGTCTGTCCACGATTACAAAAAAAGAAGAAAACTACCCAACAAATGAAAAGAATTTAACCAAATTTCACAGAAATAATTCCTAGGTCAATCTTTTTTAAAACGGTTTCTCAGAATCAGTTACAAAAAGTAAAATGGTTGGTTTGCGACCTAAACGTCGCATCTACAGCTTAAATAAGCTCTAGTTACGACGTTAAAGTCTACAAACCAAACAAATATTTCACATAAATGGCCGTCAAATTTGGAGTTCAAATTTTACCAATTGTCAAAAAGAATGATTTGATTAACCGTTTTTTCTTCTTTGATTGACAGCCGTGTTTGCTCAATTAGAACTTCTCATTATAAAAATATTCTTTGCTTTAATGTCTAGTTTCAAACTTACTGAAGGCTGGGTGATGAATCTGACTTCTTTTGATTAGGTCTGGCATCTGTTTGAATAGCCAGCAGAACCTTAATATTATTCATTTTAAGTACACCATTTGCACTAACATTTCTAAAGGTCTAAGGGAAGTAAATCATTTCCCATTGACGGCCGTTATAGCGCATTCGCTTATAGTTCAGTCCAGGAGCTTAAATTGGGATTGAAGAACAGTAATTCATACATCAAAAAATGAATTTCAGCATGGCATGATCCCTTATCTCTATGACTTTTGGACCCATTTTTGAGATGACCTTCCCTGCGCGTTGTTTCTACGGGTATCCAAAAAAAATATTCCCACTTTTAAAACCCGCTATCAAGTTGCCAAAAATACTTTTGGGTATTTTTTCAACAGGATATATAAGATCATAAAAATGAATTATTGATTTTGAATTCCAATATTATTGTCCAATCAGAGACCACCTTTGTCTTGTGTTATATGAATCGGAGTTTCCTATACTTACCTGACAGATGACGGGAAGATGATTTACTTCCCATAGACCAAAATGCAAACACTTACTGAAATCTCTTGGTTCAGTCTCGGATTATATACACAACTTCTTAAGGAAACTTCTTTTAAACAAGATGTAAACAACCGTATACTATGGAGCACCTTCTGGTGAAACATTGCAGGTGATTTTCGGTTAACATTGGGAAGAAAATAGAGGAAGTCCGAATATAGTCTGAAATTAACAAAGGTTTCTCCGAAGAAAATATGAAAAAATATGCACTAAACAAAACTTAGAACTTACTTCTTTATACATATTTATATCATTTTCCTGCAGAACCATCTTATTAAAAAAATTTAGAAGGTGTTACGCAGGTCCTTATCCTACTTCTAGACTTGACCAATCGCGGCTGTCAATCAAGGAATCAACAGACCAATCAAATCATTTATTCAGCCCGGTCCTTTTTATTTCATCTCCAACATTGGCCGCCATCTTTGTTAATCTTTTCTGTTGGTTTGGTGACTTAAACGTCGTAGCCATCCATTTTACATTTTTGTTATATGTTATATTTATTGCTATAAATTTTGATAAAATAACGTTAGTTAAGATCAAAGCGGGACTTCCTGTTGGAGTCAATGGGCGGGAAGTAAGTGGGCAGGGCCAGCGATTGGTCAATTATTGGGTCACTGGCTACGTCCACTGAGCTCCGACTAGAAGTTCCATTTCAAAATTGGAGATGACCAATTGCGGCTGTCAATCAAGGAATATATCGACCAATCAAATCATCCACTCAACCCGGGGTTAAAATTTGAGCTCCGACATTGGTCACCTTTTGTGTGAAACATTTTTTTTTTTTTGTTTGGCGACTTAAACGTCGGAACTACAGCTTAGTATTTCAGTGAATATTGTCATAAATATGGTCAGTAGTATGAAACAAACAAAAACAAATAGATCTAAACCATCAAACAAACAAACAATGGTTGGGTAATAAACTAAACGTTTGTAACTGAAGAGTAAATAAAGCATTCATTTAAAGGTACGTATGCCTATCGGTGTTTTTTTACATGTCACAGATTTCAAATATTTTTATTTCGTGTCATATACTTATTGTATACAATATTCCGAAAAGTAGCAAAAATCCGAGGTCGCTTATCAGAAAAAGCAGGGTATTTCCCTAATAGCCTACCTAGGATTTTAATCAATTTTTAGAGTAATCCGAGACAGTTGAAAAGAATATGGTATCAATCACGTGGTGCGTAACCTTGCATTTAGATTAAATTACATCAACCTTACGTCATCATTTCGTAATCAGGAGTTTTTTTCGCTAGCCGGTCTTTAATTCTGTAAAGATCAGTCCAAGACTGTCGTTAGCGTTATTACGGATGTAAACACTTACCGTAGTATTGCACTAACCCTTTCATGTGATATAATTAAGGACGTTGGCTGTTTCGCTAATAAATTCTTTACTTTCAGTTGACTTTGGGTCTAATGACATAGAGGTCATTCGATGGCGACAGCCGAATTCCGTGATGTCTAAAAATAACCTGCAATTCCGCTGAACCTTTCCGATATAACCACAAAAAACACTTTAGGCCTATTATATTACCGCCAAGACAACTTAAAGTATTGAATGTTCGTTTAGGTGTATTTTTTTGGCACTTGGTATGTTTTTCTTATCGCTTTAAATCAGACTTCTACATATATTTAAAGTATTTGTGCTGTTATTTTAGTTACAAAGTATAGGCCGTCAACTAGACATTTTAGTAAACGCCTTCGCGCTCACATATATAATTTATGTGGAATTACAAGTGCACGCATAAAATAAAGATCCTTACATTTCAGAATGAGTGCCTGAAAATTGTGCGTGCATGCATTAAATTTCGTGAGCTTTTGAATTACGATTTGTGAGCTATGAGAAAAAGTCTTATTCAAGTTATATTAGACGATTTCCTTAATCGACAGTTGAATTAAAAAGTGCAATTCTATGGAAAACAGTTTACCTGGCGGGAGCTCTTGATTGGCTGGTAAACTTTTGCTAAAATACTTCGAATTCGGTACCTTCAACTAGTTTCTGTATAAATGAATTTATTGAAAGTTTCCAATTTGAAAATCTCTACAATATGTTTAAATATCACACCTTGTGACAGGATCCCTCAGCAACACTATGATATTTGCCTTTGGGTTGATTTTATACACATAATGTGGGTTGGTATATACGGGTTCTAATGGGTTGATATTTCTGGGTAAGTCTGTCCAGATATCGTTATCCCAGAGAGTTGAAGCACTGCAATCACCTGAAATACACCACGAAATAAGATTTTCCTAAAATAAATTGTTAGTTGCTGAGTGAACAATCGCGGCTGTCAATCAAGGAATATATCGACTAATCAATTCATTCACAGGATTGCTATTAAACTGCAACTTTGGCCGCCATTTGTTTGGAACTTTTTAGTTGTTTGGCGACTTTAACGTCGTAACTACAGCTTATTCAAGCTGTACTTACGACGTTTATGTCGCCAACGAACGATTCTAATTTTATTGTTACATGCTACTGACCATATTTTTTGCAAAATAACGCCGTTTAAAATGGAGGCGGGACTTCTGTTTGGAGTCAATGGGCGTGGCCATAGGAGTAAGTGAGTGAGGCCAGCGATTGGTCGGTTACGTTTTCGGAGTAATTTGGAGATTAGGCTATCCTCTCTAACGACTACCTGGAAGAATTTGCATCTCCTTTAATTTTTGTCTTATTGACCAATCGCTGTCTCCGAACACTTACTCCTTTAGCCACGCCCACTGACTCCTACAGGAAGTCAGTCTTCGATTTTAAACGGCGTTATTTTGCAAACATTCATATTCAGTAGCACGTACAAAAATAATGACATGATTGGTTGTCTTGAAAAGCTGTAGTTTCGACGTAAAATAGACATACAAAGCTTATCAAAAATGTCGGCCGGTATCGAAGTTCAAAGCTCAATTCCGGGCTGAATGAACTATTTGATTGGTCGGTTAATTCCTTGATTGACAGTCGCGATTGGTCAATTAATAATATGAATAAATCCAAATAGATCTAGAACACATGTCCATGTTTTTTTAAGAAAATTTGGTGATATGAACAGTCAGCTAGAGTGGTATATCTATATTTCTTATTTATTTATTTATTAAGTTATTGTAACAACTTAAATAATAATAATGCAATGAAATATTGAAAAACTGCTTGAAATCTATTGAATGTATCCTAGACTTAGTGCAAAAACCTTGTTGGTGTCATTACAATTCATTTACTATCCTTTTGAGCATTTCCCTCCATGTTTTTGTTGGTGTTGTTAATCAAACTCTATACGCATGTTTGTATCATTTCATCATGTACAGTAATCATTTTCATAATTGCGAAGGCAACATTGTAAAAAAGACTATTCAGGTATTCTAATTTGAAAATGTCTTAATGTTCTACCTTCATGAAATAAAGCTGTTATAGACACCTACGACGTTGTTGCTCAAAGCCATCGATAGACTGATATTGACATAAATTACACCATGGTACATTACAGACGGAAATAAATGTAGCCGGGTAGAGTAAAGGGGTGCTTATAATGCCACGCCGTACAATCTAGCTTTTATAGCGATGTGGTAGATCGCTTGCTTAGGGACGGAGAGGTCTCTGGTTTAAGCCCCGACGAAGTCGAATATTTATTTGCTGGCTACATAAGTACCTGTTATTTTTGCGTTGAAGCCTCTATAAGGACCTGTCGTATTTCTCTCAGTGGCCAGTGTGGTCGAAAGTCTTGAAAATGTTGACAAATAATGAGCGAACGAAGCTATTCGTTTAGAAGAGACATCAAAAGATTTGTTGTGGCTTTTTCCTGAAGAATAAAACAAAGAGATTCGTCGTCCTCGCTTTTATTTAAAATTTGTCGTCTGCAAATTCTTCGATTGAGACCAGTCTAAAATTTATCGTCTGGTAATTGGTTAATTAAAATCGTGTGAATGTTGGATGTAAATATTGTACTACGGGTCTCAATGAATGTTTTTTGTCAATCGATTCTTTGATTGACCGCGTTGTAAATTGCATGTACTAGATTCTATACACAATTTACAAACGGATAAAAATGCTTGGATAGTTTCGCAAAAACTAGATTTGTTCTCTGTAATGATCTAACAGTGTTATTATTACTTTGCAAATTGATCGAGAATACCATAGTTCTTTACTTTGCAATTTATTTGAATATCTATAATTGACTATTAATAATAATAATGAAACCAGCGGTGATGACAGTACAGTTAACCAATCGCTGGCTCCGCCCACTTACTCCAAAGGCCCCGCCCATTGACTCAAACAGGAAGTTCCCCTTCGATTTTAAACGTTTTATTTTGCAGAATTCTTGACCAGTGACATGTAACAAAAAAGTTATATGGTTGGTTGAATAAGCTGTAGTTACGCCGTTTAAGTCGACAAACAAACAAGAATGTTTCACAACAGTGGCGGCCAATATCGGAGTTCAAAGCTCAATTTCGGGCTGAATAAATGATTTGATTGGTCGATTGATTCCTTGATTGACAGTCCTGATTGATTCTAAACGGACTAAGTTTGCGTAGGTATTCGCCAAAATAAAAATCGTAGCATTAAGACAGTTTTAATTAAATTACACTCTCTTTAATATTCGTACCCAGTCTATTTCGGGTTATCCAGTGTGGTTCCTTCGTAACCGGCTCTATAAAGTCAGGATGTTCAAGTAACCTGAAAAACGAAATGTTCGTCAAAGGTCAATATTCTCGGTTAGACAATTTTGATAAACCCATTACCAAATGTCAAAAAATCATACTGTTCAAATTTCAAAAAAAAAGTGTGAAGTCCCTGGTTGAGAGGTAGAGCTTAGGCCTTCCGATCAAGAGGACCAGAGTTCGATTCACGAGAGCGACTATCGATCCTGGGTCTGTCATTGACTAAAATACAAGTAATTGGAACGATTTTCAAGGATACAGAATCGAGAGATGTTAATCTAAGCTGAAAGAACATTTCCCAATCGAAGTAAAAGTAATAGATTTAAACCATACCAAGTTTCAAACAATAATTTCATCTTGATGTTTTTTGTGTGTGTGTGTTTTTTTTTTTTTTTTTTTTTTTTTGTTTTTGTTTTATCTTTGTATTTTGGGAAGAAAAAAATCAGATACTTAGAATTGATCAGATGGATAACAGTCAAGTCCCGAATTAACATTAAGCATAAAAATTAGTTGCTCAAAATTTTGTTCAGGGTAATATGAAAAGAACCAGCAAATTAGAACACTTTCACCTTGATAGACGAAACTAAAATTATAAAAGTTACAGTAAAGTCGAAGTTTAGGATTTTAAATCCTTTACTTAACCCATTCCCACAAAACGACATTTTTGACGCCCCTAAGAAAAGCAATTGGAAAAGCATTGTCTAAAATGAAGAAACTGCTTGTTACAAACAATATCTTCATTTTATACAATGTTTTCTACCAAGATGGTTGGAAAAATCTGAAATTCCATAAACTTAGAATTGTCTGCTTCAACTCCTTTGTATTTAGACCAGTCTAGAATTTTATCGTCTGGTAATGGGTTAATATAAAGTAAACATAAAAGATTTGCATAACACACCTTTTATACAAGTCCGTTGTTCCACATTTAGGGGCTCCAATTAGATACATATAAGGTAGACACCTGATTACTTTGTGAATATCATTCCAGCAGGGACTCTTTGTGTTGTTTAGGACCCGAATATGAAATTCCTGAAAAAATACCACTCTAATTATCTAATTTTTAGATTCATCTATTAACATACGGGCGTTCTGGTTGGTTGAAAAAAATATTTATACCTGCATTAACAAAATTTTGAGCACGCAGCCATTTCGTATGATGTCACACAATATACATGTAGTTCCATTCAAAAAAGAATCAGAATTAGTAATTTTTTTTTCTTTTTTCGCTCGATGTTATCAAATTATAAGAAATGAAGAGAATAGTTTCTTTTTTGGTGTTGTTGTTTTCATGGAGTTATAATCCGAAAACCCTTATAACACTTATGTTTGAATCCGCATCACGTATTCGTATACAGTGTGATTAGTTTTATCAGTTCATAGCTCCACGAAAAAAAAATCTTAATCTGTATATGAAAGGTTATGACTAAAACTTTTTATTCTTTAGAAATAGCATAACGAATTTAAATTAAAATCGCGTTTATATGAGCAAGACCTGCATGATATAAGACGAATTTCTAAGTTTGTTTAAACATATTTTATTCATATCAAAATTTCAACAAACATATACAATGAGATTACATAATGTATAAAGATATTTGATATAAAATGGATTAGAACGGAATCTTTAGCTTATAAAGTTCCTTTCCATTTGTTTTAGATGGTCATACCTTGAGTCTTCTTTGATAACTATATAAGAAAAAATAGAATGTCTAACCATGAATTGTATGTGTTTTTTAAAGAGAAGTCGTGCAAGGGGATGTGCTATCGTAATAAAAGGTATTCAACACATAAGTTTCTACACAATGATGAAAATCATGATCAAGCCTTTATTTGCCTCCTTCGATATAACACCAATATCATATTTCAGCAACAAACGATATTGTAATAACCATCGGGAATGGTTCTATCTGAAACATGAAGAAAGGACAATATGAAAATTTAACCTTCTTTCTCAATCTTAAATCAGAATCTTCTGCTTTCCCTGATAAAGGCCTGTACTTCTAAGAATATTCTGACATTTTCGTGGAAAGTAAGGCCATCATCACCATACAGCATCCAGATTGATATTAGAGATATCTGTTAGGGAACGAAGTAATTTGTTTCTTATCGCGATATAAAAGTTACAATCAAAGAAAAAGTGTTGACTACTTTTAACTTCACAACATTGACGAAATGGTGAATCGATCAAATTTTTACTAAATAAATCTAAGTTCAAAGCACTACAATTAGTTCGTGCTCTAGTATGGATTACTTGAAATTTTCTTTCGCCGACGAAATAAAGTTTATTTGGTATTGGCTTACCCCTATCAAGATAGTTTTTAAATGCACTCAAAGATTCCAAATCTCGAATTTCTTCAGGCAAATTATTCCAATCGTCAATTGTGGGCTGTATAAATGATTTTTTGTACAATGATGCTCTGCAAGGAATAACTTGAAGATTATTAGCTCGTCTTAGGTTATAGTGTGACGTGTTATCTATTCTATCAGGGACAGGAGAAGACAAATAATTAGGGGTAAGACCTCGAACCATTTTAAAAAACATAACAAGCTTGTGCTTTTATCTTCTAAATCTCAACGTTTCCCAGCCTACTTCTCTTGTTAGGTTTTCTAATGAGACAATTTTAGTGCAACCACTTACAATTCTTACAGATTCATTTTGTGTTTTGTCTAGGTCAGTTTTGAGGTTTTCAGAATTATTATCCCAAATAATATCGGCGTATTCTAATATAGGTCGTATAAATGAAAAATACATAGTTTGAAGTGTATTTCGACCGAGCTTGAGTTTTAAAGCCAGCATGGCGTTAACCCTTTTCCATGCTTTTTCCGCGGTTATTTTTATGTGTTGATCCCAAGATCCATTATTTGAAATATGAAGCCCCAGATGTTTATGTATATCTACATTGGGTGTGACTTCGTTTGACATATTAAGGTCAGGATGTACTTGTTTTGAACGTTTCTTTTTTTTTTTTTTTTTTTTTTTTTGATACAATGATAGATTCTGAATTTTGATGGATTAAATTTCACAAGCCATTTATTAACCGAGTTTATAATTTTTTGGATATCTGTTTGTGAAATAGAATCAGCCTGGACAGGGTGCTCAGCTATAACAGGGAGACTTGTATCATCAGCGAAAGGTTAATACTAGAGTTGATATCATCAACTATGTCATTGATACACATAAAAAATAATAAGGGGCCTAGAATTGAACCTTGTTGGACCCCTGCATAAATGGGAGACAAATTTGAGTTTGAACCAGGCAAGACAACCCTTTGCCAACGGTTAGAAAGATAGTTTGTGAACCATGATTTGAGTAATTTAGAAGTTACACCAGCTTGCCCAAGTTTAAATATCAAGCCTTTACGCCAGACTTTATCAAATGCCTTACTTATGTCGAAAAAAGAACACGAAATTCGTCATCTAATGCCTTACAAATAGTGTTGTATAAAACGGATAATTGATTGACGGTTGAATCTTTTGGAAGGAAACCGGGCTGATGAGGAGTAAAGAAGTTGTTGTCCCGAAGAAAATTGAATAAATTGAATTAAGTTCTCCAAAAGAAAATTTGGAAATATGACCTAGGAAATTATGATGAATTTAGGCACTAATTATGCCAAATTAATCGGAATACAATACGCGATGGTAATATCGACAATTGCGCAGAGAAACTAACTAACCTACTTAAAAACTTATTAGAAAAACACATTCCTTTTAAAGAAGTTCTTATTAGGCATCTAGATCCATTATGGATTAACACAGCAATTAAACGAAAATCCGTCAGAGTTATATCTTTTGAAAGATTTAACTTGTGGCTTGATAAAATTAAAAACGCCATAGATAGGACAGTGATATCTTATGTTATTATCAAGACAAGGTTTAGGCTATAAGAAGATCTATAATTGAAGATGAATATTCTGTAAAGTGGCTAGGTTCATCGATGCACTGGATAAGGCTATACTGATTACACAATTTTTGTATTTTGTTAAAGTGTGTGGAATTAAATTGATTGAAATTTTGGTCACCAGTAATGATAATATTCGGTATGTTAGCGTCACAAGCCAGTCTGATCGAGACTTCTATTAGTGAAGTATAAGCAGCGTTTGAATTTAGAGGGCGATAAAAAGTTCCGTAAAGCGTTTCCTTTTTTATTGAGTTTTATTTCGATCCATATGCATTCAAGCTCGGGCAATTCAAGGTCTAATCTTCTGTTGTAAGACAAATTATATTTGACATAAATGATAACGCCTCCATATCTATCGTGTATTCTGTCCTTTCTCTCCGGAGTTTGAAAAAATGGAAAAAGTAGTTCGTTGTTTGGACAAGAGACGTTAAGCCAAGTTTCAGAGAATGATACAATATAAAATCGCGGGAACTCTGTTTACAATATATCGACTTTGTTCCGTAAGCTTTGTACATTGTATTGAACAGTAGATAAATGATTCGGGAGGTTCAAAAAGCTATAAATATGACTTTAGCGGGAGCTATGGCTAGGAGTGCATACAGGGCCAGGATTAGGATGCACGTCGCCTGATAATATAATAATGAATATTACCCAAAGCGGGAAGGTGATTGCTATACTACAGAATATGAATGCAATAATTGTCATGACCACGCATAGTTCAGCAGGTGTTTACCGCTTATAATGACATGCTTCGAATTTCGTGGAACTAAATGTTTTTTCTTGATGAGCCATGCCTACGATTCGATTCAATTGCCAGGAGGGAAACTGGTGAGAATCGAAGAACAATCAATACGAGAAATATATAACAGAGGATAGGTCTTTGGCGGCGCGTCTGAGTTAATTACATTTGAAAATAATATGAGCTCGAAATGAATGAGATTTTAGTCTATTAAATCGTCGTAAATGTGTATGGATATGATGAAAAGACCAAGAAGTGCTGCAACAACATTTTCTTTAAATTAGATCATTAAAGACCGGTTTAATCCTTATATCCTACAATTAATCACCTTTCATTAGTAACCCTTAAGTGCTGAATGTTTCTGCTCTGGTAGGAGGTGGAGACTGAAATCTTAGTCTAAACCACCAGATTGACGTTTTAAGTCATGGCTGTTGACAGAAAGAGAGAGAGGGGGAGAGAGAGACAGACTGATAGATAGATAGACAGACAGATACAGAGCGACAGAGAAAGAGAGGCGCAGAGAGAGTGTGTGTGGGTCCTTACCAGGGCTTTTTGGTCTATTTAGAACTTTGATATTAATGTATTTTTGAAAACGAATTTATTCAGCATGAAAAAGACAAAATATCCAGACTGTTAGCAAGTGCCTGACATGTTCAACAATTTAACGTGTAAGCAAGCCTGTGTTTCAGTGATCTTGAGATTGTCACTAACTCACACTATAGTCTGCTAGTATTCTAACTACACGAACATGACTTTTTCCTACGACAGTCATATTATGTTATAGACAACTTTTGTGGTTGCATAATTTCTGCTTTTCATGCACATGGGAAAATGTTGGCGAAGTTCCACACATAGCTATTTATTGTTTACGGAGACTTCTAATTGTGCGCTTATTTCAACCAGATTCTAGAAGTCAGGTGGCTTTCGTAAAGGAAAGAAAGCATTCGCCCATTCCAAAACAATCCCGCTTTTTACGCGCCTCCTGAAAAGACTTAAAGAAAACAAGGTTGAAAATTAAGATAATGCTTGTTAAAAGCAATTTCTTCATTTCCAACCTTTTTTCCAAATAAACTTAGACTCTCAAACTTCACTTTACTCGAATTTTATCGTCTTCAAATTCTTTGAATTTGGAACGGTCTAAAATTTTGTCAGGTGATAATGAGTTAAAATTCTGATGTTTATTTTTACAGTACTATGTTGTTACTATCTTACCATAGACAATAAATCAAGTCTCGACCACTCGTTGGTATACATGTCTTCTCTTGTCCACATTCGTTTATGAGGAATGAATAAGTTGGAACCCACTCTATCTTTATGTCTACCGACGTAATCATCCTGTTCGTTAGCCGTTAGATTTATTCTAAATCGGAACGTCTGTCGGGAAGCGTTGTTTGTAAAGAGAACTGCGCGGCTCCACCTGTCTGTACCAGAGCGAAAATAAAAAAAAAGTTACCAAAATGTATACTAGCTGTTTGAATTATTCAATATGATTATGCATTGGAACTAGGTGAAAAGAAACCTGCCGATTTTCTTTATATTAGCTTATAACCCATTCCCACACAGTGACCGGTCCAAATTGAAAGAATTTGCACTCGACAATTTCAAATTGTTGAAATCTTCAACATCTTTGTCTCGCTTGGTAGAAAACAATGTGGAAAATGCAGAAATTGCTTGTAATAAGCAATTTCTTCATTGTCCATATTGTTTTCCAGAGCTATATTCTTGAGGGACGTAATAAGCGGGATTTGCTTTGGAATGGGTTAGGATATACTTACAACTATTTAATAGATACATGGCACGTGGACGAAACAATAGAGAAACGAGAGAGAAAGAGACAGACAAACAGACACAAAGACAGGGTGATAAAGACGTGAAGATACGGTGACAGACGGACAGACAGGAAGACAAACGAAGAGAGAATCCGCACTTTACAATGTCAAAATCCAGTCATATTTGGTAGGGTTAGGAGACGACATTTTTAAAAATGACACCATTACGAAAAATGAAGTTATTAATTAAAAATATCAAATATTGAAAATCTTTGATAGTACATTGTATAATTGTCTAACCCTATCGTCCTTGCAAAAACCCAGAGAACAATATGATATACTTTGCAAGTAATGAAAAATAACTCAAAAACGAAATTTTGTCTAGTATGTCATGCTAAAGTTATTCAACAGTATATTGAAAATAAGATGAAAAAAAAAGATTGTTAGTCTCATTTCTATTTTCCAACAAAATAAATTGTAAATTGACACATGACAGTATGATTTGTTACATTGAAGAACACGTAAACTGAACTTGGACATTAAATTTTGACTGAGGTAATGAACAGGCTATTTTGTACAATTTGTGTCTGGGACAATTTTGTACAATTTGTGTCTGTCGTTACACCACGTAGTCGCCAAACCAACAAAATGTTGAACATAAATGTCCGAGTTCAAAGTTCACTTCGGTATATATGAAGGATTTGATTGTTTAATCAATTTTGGTTGATAGACCGTATTCGGTTGTTGTTGATGTTGTTGTTATTGTTTGAAAAGACACTTGAACGTTTTACCTTCTTTTATTTTGCGTTGCCTGTCTTTGTGATTTCATGACCAAAAGAAAGATGATTTGGTTGCAATAAGTAACCGATACTTTGAACAGATCGCTTCGTCTCTCTCCTACATCAAGGTTACATGTATGGGAGACCACTCCATCCTGACTGCATTGCTTTAAAGATTATCTTCGGTGGGGGAATTATCTATAGCCCAGTGTGGTTTGTGCGCTGCATTCTCAACCCATTACTGTATTGCAAAAGTATTGACCTGTCCAAATTCAAAGGTTTTGCAGACGACAATTCAAAGTCGATTTTTTTGTGAAAAATAATCATTCAGTGGGGTAAAAAATGTCGAAAAACAGGAAATCGTTTGTTACATGCAATTTCTGCTTTTTCCACGTTGTTTTCTCAAGTGTAGGGACACAAGAATATAGGTACGTAAAAACCATGGATTGAACAGGAAAGGGCTTAATTTTTGTTTCTAGTCTATAAGCGTATGAATCTGGTCCGCTTCGGTTGTTTTGTTTGGAACGTAATTGACCAATCGCGGCTGTCAATCAAATAACCAGTCAACCAATGAAATCGTTCATAGGTACTGGAATATATCTTTGAACTGCGACATTGGCGGCTGTTTAATGTGCAGCATATTTGTATAGTTTGGCCACTTACACGCCGTAACTACAGCATATTCAATCTTCAGTTACGACGATTAAGTCGCCATCTAAAAATTGTACTCTATAATTAAATGCTACTAGCAACATATCGTTTTAAAATCGAAATGGAACTTCCTGTCAGGGTCGATGGGCGAGGTCATCAGAGTAAGTGAGTGGGGCCAGCGCTTGGTCAATTGTTCGTAAAACCACCAGTATACCAATAATATTCATTGAAAAAAAGAGTTTTTTTATCTCTCTTTATTTTAAACATGTCTGCATACTTGTGACACAAACAGGGACATTTCATAATGACTTGTAAAATGTAGCGCTATAGCATGCAGTGAATGTAAACTATTCTGACCGTATCTTACTGTCGCAACATCTGTTTTGAATACTCTGAGACTCTTTTTTATTCCTAGGAAGCTAGTTCTAGTCCACTTCGTGTTGTAGATAATACACATCACGTGAAAGGACACGACTGTCATTGTAAGGAAAATGAATATCTTTTGAACCGATAACCTGTTTGAAATGAATACAACATGTTTAGTAGTTAAACCAATCCTAATACCCTTGTTCCTTTAACCCATTCCCTCACAGTGGCGCTTTTGGACGCCCCCCCCCCTTTGAATAACAATTAGGAAATCATTGTGTAAAATGAAGAAATTGCTTGTTACAAGCAATTTCTTCATTTTCCTCAATTTTTTCTACCCAGAAAGTTGAAAGATCTAAAATTGCATATACTTTTAATCGTTGCCTGCTACTCCTTTTAATTTGGACTAGTCTAAAAATGTGTCGTCTGGTAATTAGTTAAATTTTGTCTTCTTGCAGAAACTTTCTTTCCCTGGTAACGTGTTATCGTACAGAAACAAACTACCGCTGAAGCATGATAGTGGTCGTACTATAGGTATTGAATAGTGGGATGTTGAGTTGCGTGTTATGCCTCGTATAGAGCAAATTCAATGAGAGGCGATGAAGTCCCGAATGTATTAAAAGTCCCGTATGTATTAACCCATTCCCAAACGACAAAATTTCAGACTGGTTCAAATTGAAAAGAGTTGCAGACGATAATTTTGATTTGATATAATTTTTATTTTAATTATTCATTTTGTCTTTTTAGATAGAAAATATTGTAGATAATGAATGAATTGCTTCATACAAGCAATTTCTTCATTTTCCACAATGTTTTTAAAAGATATTGGGGGACGTAAAAAGGAGGGCTTGTGTGGGAATGGGTTAAACTATTCAACCAAAAACAAATCTATTTGAGACAACACCTTTAATATGTTTGATAATGCCGTAGATCTTTGGTATTCATTTTATGACATGTCGAAGATGCTTTTTTCAATGAATCGATTTTTTTTTTTTCGTGAAACATATAAAGCAGATAATAGATATGAAGTATAAGCATATTAAAGTCATTTTCAATCCCTGGAGAAAAAGTAACGATGAAACATTACGTTCAGTTTCAGCTTCATTGCAATAATTGTAATGTCATTACTTCAGCTTATTCAAGCTATATTTATGACGTATTGGTCGCAAGCCAACCATTTAACTTGTAATACCCAAATACCGAAATATCGGGGAGCATGTGGTGTAACGGCTGTCCGTCTGTCTTTCTGTCATTTTGTCTGTGTACAAAACAGAACATTAACAATTAGTCTAGTAAAGATGTTATATTGTTCATTGAAGCTACAATTCTCATATTTGGTATAATTATAGAAGCAATTGCATCAGCAGATACCAATAATATGGTCATGTGATAAGTTCAAAATTCTGCGAAAATTTAACTAACACAAAAAACAAAACAACAACAAAAACAACAACAACAACAACAACAACAAAATATATTTACTTTAAGTCTCTTCAATATTCCATATACGTATTTATCATGTTGATCTGATCGACATTTATCTTCAGATACCAAGGTCGCGGTCTTGTGATAAGGTCTAGTTCATTTGTCAAGGTCAAACTTCTTCATAACTTAACCAAAATTCACAACATTTACAATTAATCGAATTCTATATAATATACGAAGCTCATGTGTCGCATGTATCTGCAGATACCAAGGTCAAGGTCATGTGACAAGGTCAAGGTCACTTAAAAAGGACAAATTTCCGAAAAAAAGAGACTGTTACAGGGGCATGATATTTCACAAACACACCTCGTTTGTTATATGTTACTACGCTTTTTATTCAATAACACCGTTTTGATTTCTAAGCTGAACTTCCTGTTTGAGTGGGTGTAATCAGCAATACGTCAATTGACCAATCGCGGCTGTCAATCAACGAATATATGGACCAATCAAATAATTCATTCAGCCAAGAATTTAGATTTAAACCCGGATATTTGCAGTCATTTGTGTGAAACATTTTAGTTTTTTGACGAATTAAACGTCGTAACTACAGCTTATTCAAGCTGTAGTTACGACGGTTAGGTCGCCAAATAACCATTTTTTTGTTTGTTTGTTTCATGCCACTATCAATAATTTTTGCAAAATAACGCCGTTTAAAATCGAAGCAGGACTTCTTGTCGGAGTCATTGGGCGTGGCCAAAGGAGTAAGTTGGCGGGACCATCGATTGGTCAATTGCTAATTTCGGTCAGTTGATTACACGTACTGTGAAAATACAAGTCTTTATTCTTCCCTTAAAATAATTCCTCGGGAATGTTAAAAAAGAGGGGTCTAAGATACTGCAAATTAACTTGTCGTGTACGAGAACTTAAGATGATGTAATGTAAGTGATTATTATAAGATGGCAGCGAGAAAATAGAAAATAATTTCTCATCTTTTTGATAGATAGCTGCCCCCCCCCCCCTACCCCTAAATGAGCCCCGGCAGGACGTTTGACTTTGATCACAAAAAGTAGAATGGTTGATTGAAAACCTAAACGTCGTAACTACAGCTTAAATAAGCTGTAGTTACGACGTTCAGGTTGTACAATCATTAAAAATACTTCACAAAAATGTCGACTAATATTGGAGTTGAAAGTTCATTTACGATCTAAAGCAGTGATTTTATACGTAGATTGTTTCCTTGGTAATAGTAACCAATTATCTTTCATTAATGCATTTAAATCCACTTGAATACAATCCTACCTTTAAAACCCATCAAGGGAAAATAAACCTTGTTACAAGCAATTTCCTCATTGTCCGCAATGTTTTCTTCTGTAATAGGCTTATACGCTATAGAATGGCGAAGGCGGATGACTGAATTGTTCTAACAACATATTAGATAAAACTATAGCCACAAAAATGTGATGATCTTACCTGACAAAGATGTTCATATCCAAACGAAAGTACAACTAGATGTCTAAATAACCATTTTTTTCCTGTTGACTATAAGAGTCTGACCAATATTGTTTTCGAACTGGTTTGGTCTGGGATAAATCAACTGTAAACTGTATGTCGATTTGACCTTTCACATTCAAGTTGAACGATTGTATTGATTGTATGGAGGTTAATTACACTTGACAAAAACCGCGGCCATAGCGTAGTTGGTAGCGTGCCGGACTCGCAATCATGAGGTTAAAGGTTCGATCCCCGGCAAACATTCTTTCAAATGGTCGGATAATCCTAAAACAAAGTGTGATCAGCAGCTGAAATCTCGGAAAGGATGTAGTGGTAGTATCTGTGTGCACAATCCAAAGAATTCGTGGTTAGGTGCTCCAGCCGACGCGAGATGATGGTAATACTGTTAAAAGTGGCGTTCAACTTTATTCAAACAAACGGATAGCTTTTTCCACCCGGGTTACAGCAACTTACTCCTCCAGGAAGCTTATCTCAATATTAAACAATGTGTTTATGTTGTTGTTGTTGTTGATATTTTTTGTAACATAACATTAAAATTGTTGATTGAGAACCTAAACTTCACAACTATAGCTTGATCAAGCTGTAGTTTCGACGTTAAAGACTCTAAACTAATAAAAAATGCTTCACATAAATGTCGGACAATGTAATAGTTCAAAGTTCTAAGCGAGCAATTTGACTGGTATATAAATTCTTTAATTAACAGCCTAAATTGGTCAATTCCCATAGTATTTCTACTTTCCCACTCCGGTTGGTTCATATAAAGATAATTTAGCAATTTTCACACTAGTACAACATAATTTTTCGCCCTCATCCACCAGCTGCTCATACCTCTTAGGAGCACCACTTATCATTCGTCCATTGGTGAGAGACAAATGATGCATGTCGCGATGAATGTTACTATATGCTGGAAAGAGTGTTAACAGAGCCGTGTGTTAGCAAAGCCAAGTGTTAGCAGAGCCGAGTGTTAGCAAAGCCGAGTGTTAGCAGAACCGAGTGTTAGCCGTGCCGAGTGTTAGCAAAGCCGAGTGTTAGAAGAGCCGATTGTTAGGAGAGCCGAGTGTTAGCAGAGCCGAGTGTTAGCAGAGCTAAGTGATAGCAAAGCCAAGTGTTAGCAGAGCCGAGTTTTAGCAGAGCCAAGTGTTAGCAGAGCCGAGTATTAGCAGAGCTAAGTTTTAGCAGAGTCAAGTGCTAGCAGAGCCGAGTGTTAGCAAAGCCGAGTGGTAGAAGAGCCGTGTGTTAGCGGAGCCGAGTGTTAGCATGCCGAGTTTTAGCAGAGCCGAGTGTTGGCAGAGCCGAGTGTTTGCAGAGCCGAATGCTAGCAGAGCCGAATGCTAGCAGAGTCGACGATCGAACTTACGTTCTCACGATTTTACCCATTCCCAAACAATGACGCTTTTGGACGCCCCCCAAGAAAAACAAGCGGGAAAACACTGGATAAAACGAAGAAATTCAGTTTACACAATGTTTTCTACCCGAAATGTTGGAAAACATTGACATTGCATAATCTTCAATTTTCCGTCTGCAACTCCTTGAAATTTGGATCATTCTTTTTTTTTTTGTGTGTGTGTGTGTCTGGTAATTGGTTAAAACAAAGCGCGTTTCTGACTGAGATTTATGTAACCAGTCCTTTAAAAGCCTATTCACGTTCAAATCTTTTTCTTTTATCTCTTTCTTCTTTCCCTAAAAATCTATATAATTTCATTTTTTGTTTCGTCTATCAAAAACCGGCGTTCTGATCGTTCGATAAAATTATACCTCCATGAACAAAATTTACGCAGCCATTTTATATGCTACTGCACAAAACAGTTCCATGCAAAAAAGTATCAAAATTCGTAAACTTTTTGCTTTATTTCACTCGATGCTAATAAATCTTAAGAAATGAAGAGAAACCTAATCACACTTATGTATGAATCCGCTTCGCGTATATACATACGTGTGATTAGGGTTTTTTTTTTTTTTCGGTTCATACCTCCAAAAAACGACAAAAGAAATCTCTTCATATCTTAAATAATGTGAAAAATATCACCATAAATGATAAAACCTTAGAGCAGAAGATTTCAGAACAGGTATCTTGTTGTTTTTTACAAACATATTTTTTTTTCTTCTCGAGATGACTTTTAAACGCTTATCCAAAACAACTGGAGAAAGAAAACCGACAAACTAATTTATTGAATGTGATTGTCTTAAATCCTGCCACTTTCCAATGAATTATTAACAATCTTATCTGACGTTTGTTTTTCTTCCTATGTACTTTCATTTGCGATATAAAGTCAAGATTCTGTTGCTAAAGTTCAGTTGTATCAATTTGTCGAAGGATGCTTAAATGTTCTTTATGCCTTATTTGACGGATCGCTAGCCATGTCAACTGCCCTCTGACATGGCAGTTCGACTGACGTAATAATTGATATCATTCTATAAAATATGTAACCAGGGTCATTAAATAAAAAGGTAAATCGTTGGCTGATTACATTAATGCCGTAATCACAGCTTGAATAAACAACAATAGTGCTCTACATAAAGTTGGAGTTCAAGGTTTAATTCCGATATAGATGAATGATTTGATTGGTCAATCTTCTTTTATTGGCAGAGGCTATACGCCAACACTATAGGGTAAGTTCCTTCTTAAACCCATTCCAACACGACAAAATTTTAAACTGAACTTAATTGAAAAATGATGCAGATGATAATTTCAAGTTTGTGAAATTGGTAACATCTGTATCTTTTAGGAAAGCAAACATTTTGACAGTGTACATTATTTTCCAAAGCTTTTTTAGGGCGAAAAAAAGCGGGATTGTGGGGTAATGGATATCACCATCTTAAAATCTGAATGTCGACCAGTCCAAAATTTTTCTCATTTGGTAATGGGTTAAGGGTCCATTCTCTTAAACGATTACATTTTGGTCTTCTCTTGAGTGGCCGCTTAATACAAGTTTAACTATATTTGCAATAAAATGTTTAAAAAAGGGAGAACAGCGTATGATTTTTTTCATCGTGCTTTGTATTTCTTATTTAGTATTCAAATGATCTCTTTATTAGGTAACCAAGTGACTAATACTTCATAGAACACATGATCAGTTTCTGAGCCTAGTTTCATTTTCGTAACGACCTTATTACACAACTAATTAAAATAGTTCATGTTGTACATTTTGTCCATAATTTTGCCAAAAAAGCTCATTGCAAGGAGTTAAAGTAGTGCCAATCGTTACCAAAAGGAGAAAAACCGTTAGATTAGGCCTTCTCAATCCATTTCTACCCTACGTATCGCGAAATAGAATATCTCCCAAACAAAAAAACTTCAATGGTGTTTAAATTGACTCTGACTTCGATATTTCACTGCGTCATTTTGCAAAAGTTATGGCCAGTAAAATGTAACAAAAAGTATAAGGGTTAGCGACCTAAATATCGTATCTACTAATTGAATGAGCTGTAGCCGGCATGCCGCCAAACAATCAAAAATGCTTTACAAAAATAAGGGCCAATGTAGGAGTTCAAAACAAACTTTCAATAAAAATGAATGAGTTCATGTAATTATTTGATTGACAGACACGATTGGTCTATAACTAGGGCCTATTGAAGAAACACCGGTCATATTTGGCATGATAATAGCTCTGATGATATATATTTTCTGATACCAAGGTCAAGGGCATCTTACAATGTCACGGTAATCTTTCAAGGTCTGCTGATTCAGTCGCAAGTAAATTAATTGTTCATATCGAACGTTTTTGTAGTCAGAATCATGCATCCCCAAATTTGAGGACGCACTCATTTATAGATCAATAGCTGGCCCCGTCCACTTACTCTGATTACTCCGAATTTAAACGGCATTATTTTGTAAATTCTATGGCCAGTGGCATGTAACAAAAAGTAGTATAGTTGTTTGGCGACCCAAAGGGTCGTAACTACAGCTTGAATAAGCTGTAGTTACGCCATTTAAGTCGCCAAACGAAGAAAAAAGATTAACAAAAAATGGCGTCCAGTGTCAGAGTTCAAAACTTATTTCTGATCCGAATCAAAGATTTCATTAGTCGACTGGTCATTTGATTGACAGCCGCAATAGATCATTTGTTAATCCGCATACGCAGGATAATACCAATTTCTCCCAGTTTGTATTACATTCCCCGCAATCTAACTTCTTAGTACCTCCAATGCTTATCTTCTATTTATGATCAATCATACACCGAATCCTTTTACTTTCCACAGTAATTGCCAACGATAGTTTACGGTGTTAGACAAAACTTACAGTTTTTCATGGCATGGAAAAAATTATCTATAGGGCAAAGCATGTCTTCTGTCATATAGCTGTCTCCGCCTATACTGCGGTCCGACAGGAATTTCCATTTCAATATCTAATAACGCAATCAGGTGACTCAAAATATCATCAAAACTAGTCAATCTCTCAAACGCCCCCGTATCTTTGGACGACGTAATGCACCCTTGCCGTGCTGAGAGCTTATTGACCGATCCAATTAACACCAGAAAGCTTGTTTACGGCACTATTTATTTATTATTCATAAAGTAAACTCACAAACTCGTCGATTAACATGTTCTGCATCACGAATTGTAGTGCTTCATCCTCTGGCCACAAAACCATAGCTATGGTAGATAACTCTCTTGTTATTACTGAATCAAATACGCCGAGGGCTCACCAAAACCTCGCAACTGCAGCTGAACCCATTCCCACTCAATGCCGCTTTTTGACGTCCCTTTCAGAAAACAATTGGGGAAACACTGTGCAAAATGAAGAAATTGCAACGAGCAATTTCTTTATTTTCAACAATGTTTTATACTAAGAATGTCAAAAAAATTCTAGAATTTCATTTACTCTCAATTGTTGTCTTCAACTTCCTTATATTTGAACCAGTCTTAAATTTCGTCGTCTGGTAATGGATTAAATCAACGCCACTCTCTGAATTTGACAGAACGAAAATTGAATAATATATGTACGAAAAGAATATATGAAACGAAATGTTTTGTTAAGAAGACATTGGTTTTCATAATTAATCTTTTTACCTTTCACTTTGGGGGGGGGGGAAGAAGCTGTGACTTTTTAACCCTTTCCCGTACAATCACTTGTTTTCACGACCAATAGGTTTTGTATTGGAGAAAACATTGCAGGGAAAGAAGAAATTGCTTGTAACAAGCAAATTTTTCTTTCCCTACAATGTTTCTACCCTTTACAGTGTTTATTTTTCAATTTAAATGCACTTTGATTTGTTGTCTGCAGCCTCTTCCAAATTGGAGCAGTCTAAAATTTCGTTGTACGGGAAAGGGTTAATTGGCCAGTTCGAAGTTGGCATATGAATATATATATTACCCTTACCACATAACCCGATTCTCAACGCACTCAAGACGAAATAAGTTCTTGGTAACATTTCGGGAAATAAAACGCTTGTGACAAGCAAAAATCGTACCAGAAGAAAGCCGATCAACCAATGTCACCATTTTTCTACAAAACAACAAAATTACCAATCAAACAATAACAAATGTTTATGACGATCTTTGATGAAAGGCTATACTTAACTTATTCCGAGACCACGGTCTTAAGGCGAAGTTTGGATTAGACTGGGTGTATTTAAAAGAAAGTGTACACGGACGACATTAAAAAGGAAAATGTATAACTTTGAATTTTAAAAGGAAATATGGTACCATCCCATCAGAAAGGGGCGAAAGAGTAGTTTGAATGTAGTATAGATGCAGACGGTAACTAAATTGAAAGTGGAACTAGGTTTTGTCAAATATGTATGATGCCGCCTCATAGAACAAATTTGAAAGCGCAGTTTGAATGTAGAGTGAGTGCAGACGATTTTTAAAAGGAAATTTGTACTATATCTTTTTTCTTTTTTTTTTTTTTTAAATATTTATGGTACCGCCTCACAATACAATTTTATAGCGTAGTTAATCATCAGACGATGTTTAAATGGAAAGTGGGACAATATATATGTATATATTTTTTAATATTTATAGAACCACCTTATAAGACAAAATGCAGTTTTTATGCAGAGTGGATACAGACGAAATTGAAAAAAGTATAAATGTAACTTGGAATGTTTAAAATTTCCAAGCTGTCTCATAAGACAATGTTGAAAGGGTAGTTTTAATGTAGAGTGTGTGCGGACGAAGTGTAACTTGATTATTTAATCTTTAAAACCGCTTCATAAGACAAAGCTGAAGACGGAATAAAAAAATGTATCTTGGAATTTTAAATATTTGTGATACCGCCTTATATGAATGATAATGACATGATGATATTAACAAAACAAAAGGAAACAAAAAAAAGTTGCATGTGCCGCCAATTTCTCTATTTTCCCCTCAATATTTCTTAAGTGATTGTATAAACAAGTTAATACAAATGATTTTCAGATTTAAAATGACATACTCTGATTAATATCTCATTTTCTATTTAGTCTTTGAGAAAAAAAATACACTTTAATAGGGAAAGAATTAGAAATACATGCAAATGACGTCCGGTTTTCGCTTTTTATAAGGTCCGATTGCCAGGATTTTATAAGGTCCGATTGCCAGGGTTTACAAAAGTTTTTATCGTATCATTTTTAAGCAATTGGCTCTCTAATCAAATATAAAAATCCGTAACTCGAATTAACACTTCGTTTCCATAAATCCTCAGTAGTTTCCCTTGGCATTGGCGATGACTACTAATAACATCAGCTTTGATGAAATAAGTAAGGAATTTTATATGACCCTATGCGTGACATTTCCAACCATCTCGCATGTGCGTGACTGGCAAACATTGAGCACCCTGGACAGCCATTCCGGGCAATTAGAATATTCGCTGATTGTTTAAAGGAGCTTTGGGTCAGTATCTATCTACTTGGGTCAGTATCTATCTACAAAGCGCAGAGTGAAGACTCTGATCAGACTGTGCGGATGCACAGGCTGATCTGAGTCTTTACTTGGCGCACATCTGTAAAAATTGGAAATGTCACGCATGCGCTCATATCATAGTTGTGATACAAAGCCAAAAGATTTGAGACGCTTATGAAAATTTTGATATTCACGAGATCGAAGCTTTCAAGCTTAAATTACGCCGTTATGGTTGCCAACCAACAAACAACATCATTATTTTATTACATGATACAAGCCATGAGTTTCACAAAATAACGCCGTTTAAAATCGAAGCGGAACTTTCTGTCAGAGTCAGTGGGCGTGGCTAAAGGCGTAAGTGGGCGGGGCCAGCGATTGGCTAATTATTGACAATATAAGTCCTAACTAGGAGCAACGTTTTTCGTGAACGAGATGTCACTCGATTAGTTTTCGAATTCCAAACTGTTGTTTCAACCTACTAGTGGATGCAATGGAACTCAGAATAGGATGTCACATGTGTTAAGTGAGGGATTGTCGCTGTCAGTCAAAATTCAATTGACCAATGAAGTCATTCATTTAAAGTGAAAATGAATAGTGAAATCCAACAGCTTATTCAAGCTGAAGCTAGGACGTTTATGTCGCAAACCAATCATATTACTTATTTGTTACATATCACTGGCTATATATTTGCAAAGTTACACCCTTTACTTCTAATCGGAACTTCTAACGGAGCTCAGTGGGGAAGCGTTCTGCCAATCATCTTTCACCGATTAATAGCACTACGGAAGGTGGTTAAACTCATGGATCGTGATTTGGTAGGATCGAGAATACATTTTTTCTATTAAGAACCAATTCCGTTGATAACCACTTTCCTTCGGTAATTAAACTTTAATAGTTTTGTAAACTTTGGGAATAAATACTTCATTTTTTCAATCTTCAAAAATCGGAAAAGCTATCTCCTTTCCGCATAAAGATTCAGTTTAATGTTCTTATGTCAACATGATAAATAACCTGTAATTCAAATCTTGTAAAACACGCGTAAGCCGTCATTTTTGGCTCATATTTCTAAAAAAAAAAAAAAAAAAAAACAAGTTACAATTATAGTTTCTACGAATTAAAGCGCTAGTCCAATATTTGATATTTCAACAATAAAATTTTTCATTAACCTGTTCCCACACAAAATCCCTCATTTTTAAGCACCAAAGAAATATAGGTGTGGAAAACATTGTGAGAAAGGAAGAAATTGCTTATGAAAGCAGTTTCTTTTTTTACCACAATGGTTTCTACCTCATATTGCCCTTGTTTTTCAATTCAAACCAACCAAGTTTTGTTGTCTGCAACTTCATTCAGTTTGGACTAGTCTACAGTTCATGGAAGGGTTAAACACCACGTACGTGAAAAAAAAATGACGCATTATTTAGAAAGCCGTAATATCAAAAAAGGGAATTTTCTTTTTACCCTCATTATTTTGTAATGGATTCTTTACTTCGTACGGTGTCTCAATTTCAAGAATAGTGAGTTTAGTACCTGTCTTATTTTTCTGTTTAGATTAATTCGTTGAATATATTAAAATATTTGTCTATAAGTGCAAGTTTTTGTAATCACATGTAATCACATGTAACGATTATTGTCTAAATAAAATGGCCCAGTGCGTGATATAGTGCAATATAAGAATGGAAAAACGTTGTTTTACAGGCTTTTCCGCACAATGTATTGTCTGCAGTCACAATACTTCACTAGTTTCTTCCTTGTACGGCCAAATCTTTTGGACACTGATTACGAAATGAATTAATGAGTTACAGTAACTGTCCATGTTATCTAACCCTTACCCGTTTTTTCTGTTGTTGTTGGTTTTTTTTTTCTAATTTAGACTGGTCCAAATTAACAGACGTTGCAGACGACAATAAGAATTGGGTGAATTTTAATATGAAACCGTCCTATGTGGTAGAAAATATTCTGAGTGAAGGAGAAATTGCTTGTTACAAGCAATTTCTTCTTTTTCCACAATTTTTCTCACGTATAAAATCACAGTGACGTAAATTCTCGGTTTTGTGCAGGAAAGAGTTTATACGTTCATGATTAGAAAAAAAAATCTCATTCAACCCTTTCCCGCACTATCCCAGAACATTACGTCCATGTAGTATTGTAATTCAGAAAATATTTTGGAAAAAAGAAGAAATTGCTTGTGACCAGCAATTTCTTCTTTTCCAAAATGTTTCCTATCGTATTAAGTGGCTATTTTCTGCAACAGATTTATATCGTTGTTTGCTACCCTTTGAAAATGACCATGTCTAAGATTTTCGAAAACAGTTAAGGGTTAACAAATATTGATATAGAAATTTTAATGTTCCAAGATATTAATCTTAACAGAAAACTTACTACTCCAAGATATAGATCGTAATAGAAAACTTACTAACCCAAAATCGAACACGAAAGCTCATTTTAGAAAGATTCGTTCAATTTATTTTTAGGATAAGTGTTTTTGTCCTCATAATGATACCACCATTACCTTTCAATATTAGAAATCGAAGGCGGAAAGCACGAAGTTCTAAACCTATAATAACTGTAATGCATCGATAGTGTTTTTGAATTAGAAATAAATGTTAATCAATATTTGATTTGTTAACGTATGAATAACTGTTTCTTTGAAATAAAAGTAGCAATTAGAATAATGATAAACCATAAAACAATAATCTTCAAATATTACACAATCTTTACTTATGTAAGATAGTTTGCTGAAGGATTACTTAAACAAATTCTGAAGTAATGGTTTTCCCTATAATTAACCCATTCCCAGATAATGCCACTTTTGGACGCCCCTCAAAAAATGGAAAACATCTTGTAAAATGAAGAAATTGCTGAAAACATTGAGGAAATCGAACTTCATCAGACTGTATTGTTTGTGCAATTAAAATTCGAGTGAGGATTATCGTCTTTGGGCATGCAAAATGTCGTTACTACAGCTTGATTCAAGCTGTAGTTACGACATTTTGCTCGCCCAGCGACGTCACCTGGTTCCTATTTTCTGCACCATGCACGTCACCCAAAGTTGTATTTTCTTTTCTTAAATCGTTTTGGCTTTGAATATAATAATTAAGTAGCTAATCTTTACATATATGGAATGTTTATCTTAGCGAGATTTACATGATCCTGCATATTAAAATGATATTTGATTTTTGTCGTTGTTGCTGCAATTGCTTGTATATTTTTGGACGTTGTGTCATTCTGATTCCAATTTGACAAATCAACGGCCCTGCCTATTTATTCCCTAGGTATAAGCTAATTAAACTCCGACAGTAAGTTTCGCTTCAATTTTAACAGCGTTATTTTGAAAATTTATGGCAAGTAGCATATAACAAACAACTAATACAGGTGGTTGGTGACATAGACGTCGTAACTAGAGCTTGAATAAGCTGTCGTTACGAAGTTTAAGTCATCAAACCAACGATAAAAGTTAACAAAAAATGGCGGCCAAAGTCAGAGTTGAAAGGTCAGGTCCGGGCTGTATAAATTATTTGATTGGTCGGTTGATTCCTTGATTGACAGCCGTGATTGGTCAAGTGATACACGAAGTACAAATTTAGATTCCTTTTTATGCTCCTTAAAGGATTTTACATAATAATGATCTACATATTCCGACCAAGTAATTCCATGTGTTACAGCAGTCGCGATATGAACTTTCATGTGTTGTACGCAAATGGGTATTTCGTGTAACAGTAATTGGCAAAGGTTTCGAAATCCTCTCAGAAAGACACACACACACACTTTCACATTTTTTAAATATTTGCAAGAACTGACATACAGTGCTTAGAGTCAAACATCTTATCGTAAACATCATTTAAGCGGCTATCATGAAAGTTTGATAGAGGAAAATTATCTGCTTTTCCAATGGTTATTAAAGTCATTTTCACGATAAATATTCTTTCTTCTTATTAAATCTACTAAGTTCACTATTAATTTAATTTAATCTGACATTTCCCTATGGCCTACTTTGAAACGTCGGAATCTGAGGGATGAGTTCATTAATCATCGGGTAATATTGATAAAGACTGAATTGCTAGCGAAAACCGATGACGTAATTGATACGTAATGGAAATCACAAATAAGGCAATCTTCAGGTAACGTGTTTACCCAATTAATTCCGGCTCCATTCAAATTGCACTTCGTTTACTTAATTGGCGTCTCGTAACGCGAAATATTTTTGCTTCTTTTCTTACTTTTTTTTAAAATTATAAAAGGGGCAAAAGCGGGCATATGTCGCTCCACCGGCTGTCATATATCCACTAGCATAATGTAAGTAATGAAATTTACCCACTTTTTCGAAATTTCACGAACTTGAAGTTGGCAACATTTTAAATCCAATCTTTCACCATAAAATTGTGATTTCAGTTAATTGGTTAAATAAGCTCTTTTAGGACTAAATTTTCTTTAATTTTTAATCAACCACAAAGGGCCATACCATACTCTTGGGCAATTAAACAAACAAAATCTAATAACTACATGCATTTGCAAAATATGGAAAATAAGCCCTGCCAAGAAAAGCCCTATTTACTTACTTAATAATTGATTTTTTTTCTTCTATTTTTTCAATGTTCTGGCCAACTTTTGTGCAAGAGCCACTTTTAATGTCTCTTGGATAATGAGTCTGGTATCCGTTCTAGTAAAAGCTCGCACGGTCGATAAAGACAGGAAATTAAATTATGCGATTGTCGTTAATATAGACCAAGGTCATTCAAGCGGCCATTGTCGATCTTGATACATTTTCCTTATGACAAAAGTTTTCTTGACGTCCATATAAAAACAAATGGCTATGTGTAATTAAGACTATTTTTTTTGATAGATTATCATAGTCAAATGCCACCAAATCCAAAAGCATTTTAAGAGTGTTAAGTAAAACTTTGTTACACACGTATGCACTAACACAAGCGCTCATATACATAGAAATCACAAACCATTCAGTTTGAAAAAAATGACAAATCTAACTTTCTCTTGACTATGCGAGTGTTTAATTCAATGTCTTGTTATAGTACAACGAAATAAATGTGACGTTATTTCTTATTTCAGATTTACGCATTTAAGATTACTGAAGAGTTTTCTGAAAGAAAATACTACTTCTCTTTTAAATCGCTTATCCCAAAACCCATAAATGAATGGGTTGCATATATTGTTTATAAGATAAAATCGTAGGCAAAATTCAAATATAAGCGTTTCGTGAATCGAAATAATATCCCATATTTCTGGTCTGAGATTCGACCAGATGATAATAATCAAAGTAGGTGTATAGCTCAAAATGAAAACAGTTGTTATTGTGATCATAATTTTAGTAATTTTGGAATGTCCCCTATGCGTTATTTGTCCGTTTTTAATTCTGCTTGATTTATTATACATACTCCCGCCGTGTATTCTTAGACCGCCATCAGCTTGAGAATTGGCACTTTTAAAACTGTTAATGGATGTTTTACTTGATGAAGTGTTTAAGCCATTAAGAGGAAGACTCAGGCGTTCCCCTTGTCGTCCGGCTAGCCTCTCATTACACGAGTGACGTCTTCTCTGTCCAATAACATCTCGATGAGCTTTAGGGTGAATGAATTTATACAGTCTTCTACTAGATGGACCTAGCTCATCCCTACCGTTCAATTCTTTCAATGATATCGATGATTGACGATTTAATGATCCATCGGTCTTTTTTGGAATAAAGGCTTCTTTCTTTGTTTTGGAATCAAGCAAGTGATTTTTGCCATTGCGAACAACAGAAACATTATGTAAATTAAACATTTCATAATTCTCGGAATACGACACGGGGCTTTCTGGAATGCTTTCAGTGTAAAACATTGGTAATATCTTTGAAGTTTGTTCTTGTTTACCTGGTTTTGGAAACCTTTGATATGTCCGTTCCTTATTAGTGTCTTCGGTTTCATTTCGATTTATTGTTTGCTCCATATACTCGATTTCACATTCTGAATCTGTTACACAAGCTTCCTCTTTTCCAAGATCAGCGAATTGGACACCCTTAGATGGTACAGTTAGAAGCGTCGTCATTCCCTGGTTGTTTTCATTCTGGTTAGGGTCATCTCCATCTTCATGGTTTGCTTCAACAACAGAACGCCTCCCCCTGTCATCACTCATATAACACGTGCTGTCTTCCGCGTGTTGTTGGATTGATCTAAGTGACACACCTTTTCTATATCTCGAATATATACGATAACAGACACAGGAGTATAAAATTATGAGACATACGGTGCTTCCAACACAGAAACAAACAGTTGCTGTTGAATAAATAAGGGTGATATTACTGTCAGGGTCGGTGACTTCATAAAAACATGCGTGTCCAGTAATGTTGAATACCCCTGTTTCCATCTCAGCCGAGCCATATAGAAATAATATCGGCCAAGAGAGAAGAATCCCTAGTATAACAGCTATAACACAAGCCCGCCTTTTTCCAAAATATTGCGTGTGGAATTTTCCCAATGGATGACAGATTTTGGTGTATCTATCAACTGCTATTACGACGAGTCCGAATACTGATATGTGAAATAAGGTAATCATGATAAACGTCCATATTTTACACAAGACAGTGTTTGTATACAAGTACGGATGTGTCATATCAAACATTTGGTATGGCAATCCAAATAAACACATCAAAAAGTCTATTGTTGCTAGAAAAAGTATGAACACTCGTGCTTGTGAACGTTTATAACGGAAAGTGTAGACCACTAGTACTAGAAAATTACCAAATAAACCAAGTATCAGAATAAATGCGTAGAATAGTATCACAGGAAGCATCTGCTTTACTTCGTGTTCATTAATCTTCAGAAGAAGAACATAGTAGTCCGAGTATTCCTCATTTTCATACTCATGGTAAGATGTCGTGTTCGAATTTGATTTCTCCAAGATTGTCGTGTTCAGCATCTTGACTATGTATTCTGAAATAAAATCATAAGATGACATTAAGGTTCGACTTATCTGTTAGGAAAAAAATATCTGGATAGATCTATGTCTGTTAGAAAATTACAGGATGCAATCCATTAAGCAATCGTCTCCCTAAAAGCATATTTATCATAACTAATACCTATCATCAACCGAAATGGAGTCTGCCCTTATGCATTTATAATGCATATATATTAGTATTTATTTCGATTCCGATACCCAGAACTTTGACGCGGGCGTTTTTTTTTTTTTTTTTTTTTATCGAATTAAAACACAATGGATTACCAGATATTATTATATACCTACATTTCTAGTAAAATATATACATTTCACAAAGACAAAATCGGACATGTCAGGAAAAAAAATCCGTATGTGGCAGCGTCAAATACGGTTCAATATAAGATAGCTTAAGATTACGTCATTTTCATTCTTATATGACGTCATTATACAAATAAACGTAATCAGAATGGTACAGAAGGGAAATACTTGTAGAAATACATTTTTTCATCTTTTCGTCGAATTCATTTAATGAAAAATGGGTATATGATAAATGGAATATTACGTTAGTATTGCGATACAACATTTTCTTTTTGCTTCTCACTGCGAAGGAAAATTTGATATTCCATTCGGCCTTCGGTCTCGTGAAATATCAAAATTTTCCTCAGCAGCTCAAAGCAAATACAAGATGCTGTATCTCTATCGTAACAGAATAGTCCTTATATATTCTCTAAAAATGATTTCTCGTTACTTTTTACAGCATCTATAATACATTGCTACTAAACTTTAATATCAATTTAAAAATCTTTTAAAAGTGTCAGCAATTCATCATTTCATTTTTCAACAGAAAATATGCATACAATTAATTCCTAGTGAATTGATTGAATTCAATAGCGGTTGCTAACAATTTCAAGATGATTCGACATCATAACTCTATTTAAATGTAATTTATATGCATGGTCGCAATTCAGATACCAATCTACTTGTCAGTCGATAGAATAGGATTTTAGATAGCCTTGAAATGCAATAACTCTCTTCTCCCCTTATGACAATATACATTTATAACGAGCAATCGAGGATTAAGTGAAGACAGCAAGTCATTTATTCTTAACAAAAATTTACCATACGTGATTTTAAACTTCGAAATTTCACAGGGCGACTTGGTCTTCGTATTTTTCCTTGTTTTAGTTTTTTTTTTTTTTTTTATATATATCTAACTGATGATTCTATTGGTAACTGACATAGATTAACCCTGACCAGTAACATCTGTTATCTGAAATGACACCCTTCTGAATATATAGATATGATTGTGCATATGATACATCTTAAATTTCAAAAAAAAATGATATACCTTTAGATATTTCTAGTAAAACATAAGCTTTCCACTCTGAAGTAGTCGGATACGTTAGAAAATAAACAGTATCTAATACGATTCCAAAACAGGTTCTCTACGATGACGTCATTTTCATTCTTTAAATGACGTCACAATGCAAATAAAAGTAATAAGAATGGTATAGGAGATGGGAAATAACTGTAGAAATACATATTTTTACACATATGTTAGCCGTTGACAGAACATTTCACCCAATTAATTTAATATAAAAAAATAGGTATATGATAAATGAAATATTTTTCGATAGACGCACAAGATCTTGTATTTGATTTTCACTGCGAAGGAAAACTTGATATTCCACTTGACCATTTTCGATTTTCCTCCGCAAGATTTTGCATCTCTATCGTAACAAAATATTCCCTCAGTATCCCACAGGCATTACTTATCAGACCTATTTATGTTACAAACAAAAGCATGCATATACTGATACCATAATTATTCAAAGTACCCATCTAAGATCGAAATTGAACACCACCAGTACGCATTTAACAGCAATTCAGTTTCAGTTTTTAATATGAATTCATGCGTTTTGATTTGCCAAAAATTTATTTTAATACTTTTATGACCTCAATTATGAGCACGTAGCTATTTGATATGCAACTCACAAAGTAGATTCATAAAATTTTACTCAAAACTGGTAAAACATTTGCTATGTTTTGATGGGTGAAATTTAATTATAAGAAATGAATATAGTATATTTTTTTTCATTAGACATAAACCTAAAAATTAATCATACTTATGCTTTGCACATTCATACAGGTTGATCAAGTTTTGTTTCGAGGTTATACCTGAATGAAATCAAAGAAATATTCTCTTAATTTCTTAAATAATGATTTTAATTTTCCTAAATAAGAGTGGTATGCTGTACCTTCTATATTTCAGAATGAGGACAACCGCCTGTGTGAAAGAGAGAGGAACGCATATTCAAACCATGGAACCTTCTTTCCTAATACCATCACGAAATGATACTGAAATTCAAGATTTCAAAAATAGTCATCGACTGATTTTATTCAAAATACAGTTGTCTCTCAATTCTAATTAAAAGTATGAACAAATGAAAGCTGAAATTTTCCTTTTAAGTAAAAGTCAAGATAAATGTAAACTATAAATAATGGCTTTGAGATTCTTTTACGTTTCAAAAAACACGTATAATTTTCATCTGAACGACGAATTATTTGCTATTATCTAGCACGACTGAATTTTGTGTTAAGATTTTCGTCATTTAATACTCGTGGAAAAAATCAATGAAAACAATGAAACAAACGGGAATGCTATTTCATTAAAAGAAAATAAGGATATCAAAGATAAACGATTACTACAAGTATTGTAAACAGCAAATAGTTGATTTATTTGTCTTATAATATAATGTACTCCGCACATGTGTATAAACGGTATATAGCATGGACAAAAAATACAAAATTAACATGGTTGTTTGTGCTATTACCCTTTTTAACCAACTAGAGCTACTATAAGTTAATAAAAGACAACAAATATTAAATCTTAAAGTATTGATCAAATCATGTCCTAATGATAGAGAATCTGTGTGTGGGGTTTCTCAAATCCTCAGTTCATCAAAACCATCTTGTAAATACACTCCAGTAAGATAGATATAATCTAACCAACAAATCTGTAGGGATGTGGTCTTACAATCAATATCAACTAATGCAATTTTCAACTCTAGTGATCACTACAAAACCGCCTACATTATTTTGTCCTTATTTAATCATATCGGGTTCACAATTGTCGAAGATTGTATCTGCTAAAATGATAACAGTCGAATAAAATGATTCTATGAAATATTGGGTCGTTTTATTGTACTTGGGACCACGTGGGTTAAATTCTGTAAGCCTATGTGGTATGCGTGATTCATAATGTGCTTAACTACTTATTTACCAATTACCGGACGTCAAGAAATAAGACCAAATTGAAAGAAGTTGCAGACAACAGTTTTAAGTTAATGAACTTTTAAAACACTTTGATTTTACAGCAGAAACATTGTTACCAATGAAGAAATTGTTTACACATGCCATTTATCTATAGTTCACAATGTTTTTCAATTTTGTTTTCTGAGAAGGCATAAAAAATGTGGTATTTAGTGGGTTAATGTCTAGGTCACAATTTTTTGCCGTTGACATTTTTATGGTTTGGGAAATAGCCAATCACTTAAGTATCGCAAGAATAAAAATTTCCGAAATGTTGTTGTTGTTTATTAGCCTCTGAAAAAGATATAGTACATAAAAAGTGTTGGGGTAATATCATTATGCGATATTTTTGTTAAATGAACGCATTCGTTATGCATTAACAGAAAGAAAACAATATTTTTGTACATTCGCAATGTGTTCTAATTCAGTTTTGAAACATAATTAGAAACACGCCATACATGTATGTACATCATGACAGGGGATAATGACCCTGGAATAATTCACAACGGGATGGCCTGTAGGTGAATAAATAGATACTGTAGTGTTAATGGGTCTCTCACAAACAACAGAATAGCCATACCCATCATCACTTTAGATAATTTCTATTATAGAGAGCGCGACTTGCCAACTTTTTTTTCCTCACTTTCATCAACCCATGGAGAAGACTAACAGAAAATTACCAAGAGCTTTTTTCGTTGTTGTTTTCTTTTTTCTTTAAAGAGAGCTTATGTTAACCTTTTCCTATTTTGTAAAAGTTTAGACTTGTCCAAATTTAAAGGTTTTGCGGACGCCAATTAAAAGACAATGTTATTCGAAAAAATGATCTATCAATAGGGAAGAAAAAATTGTGGAAAAGAATAATTGCTTGTGACAAGCAATTTCTTGATTTTCCACAATATTTCCTAAAGTATGAAAAAAAAACGCAGGGACTTAAAAGAACAAGGATTAAACAGGAAAGGGTTAATTAATACCGATATATTTTATTCGAAGAGAGAGTACGATATATATATATATATATATATATATAAGAAAAAGAAAACAAAATACCAACGCAATTTCTTTCTAAAACACTGGATCCCTACGGATGCAAGAATACTAAATAGTTTAAATAAATGTGGGATAAATTGTATTCAAACAGTGAAACACTAAACAAAATGTTGGACTCCGGAATTATCAGTGAGGACAATTTCGAATACTTGTCAGTACAGAATCCACGGGCGGGCAGATTTTATCTCCTACCCAAAATTCACAAGCCTGGCAATCCCGGAAGACCCATTGTGTCAGCTAATGGTCATCCCACTGAACGTATATCAGAATTTGTCGACTTTCACCTCAGGCCTCATGTTCAAAAATTACCATCATTTGTAAAAGACACCACTGACTACCTCAGTAAAATTGAATCCCTATTAAAGTAGACACCGAGCAGCTTGGCAATTTAACATTTTTCATTTTGAAACATTCACCGAACGTCCGGAAAACTTCGAATCAGTAGCCAGTTACAGATTCTATAGAGAAGACTCAGACATACCGAAACGTTGCTGATCCAAGCCTTACTTGGTGCACATGTGAAATTTGAAAGAAAATTTATGCAATCGCTTAAATTGTGAAAAACATATTCGAATGTCTACATATTGTAGCCTATAGCCTTTCTATGCTTATTTCATTCGAAGAGAGAGTACGTTATATATATATATATATATATATATATATATATATATATATATATATATATATATATATAAATGTGGGATAAATTGTATTCAAACAGTGTAAAATATATGGATTATCAAGTTATAACCCTAGCGCTTTCGAAACTAAAAGTTTCTTCATCAGGGGTTCAATGACAACTGACAGAATGGATGAAAAATCTTATTTTGATGGGCTGGCGGAAAATTGCAGGTCAACCTATGGGTTGATGTGCGGATCTAATTTGCCCTAGATGATTATATATCGTTTTTATTAATCCCAAAGGGGTGGATCGTGTTAAGACGCCTGATCCAATAGGTCTCCCGAGATTTGCGTTGTTTGTCGGACCATTTACTGTTTGCTTCAATGCAACACAGGATAACATCGTTAAATGAATGGCCGACTTCGCTAAAATGTTCTGCAACTGGAGATCTATTGAATCTACGTGTTTTCCAGTCAGATCTGTGCAAATTCATACGTTTGTTTATCTGCTGTTTGGTTTCGCCAACATATTGTTTGTTGCATATGGTGCACGTCATTAGATACACTGCATTTGCAGTTTTGCAGGTGTGTGTACCCTTGACTGAGGAAACAGCGCCAAGACGAGATTTGAAAGTCTGCGTGTCATGCATGATATTGCACGTCTGACATCTAGGTGCATTACAAGGTCCAGAATTTCCAAGAGAGTTGTTTGTTGTAACAATGCCTACTTTGGCTCGTACCAAAAAGTCTCGAAGTGACTTAGGTTTGCGGTAGGCGACAACTGGTTTCTCAGGAAACATTTTACTGAGTTTGCTGGATGACTCAATCTTGGACCAGTGTTTTTCTATAATTGAGTTTACGTTTGGCAAGTCTGGATGGTATGTCAGAACAAAAGGGATTCTGTTTGATTGCTGTACAACTTTAGTATTTAACAAGAGATCCTCTCGCTTGGCAGTGGAAGCTCTTGCGATTGAGGAAGACACGATATTTTTTGGGTAACCTCTGTTAAGTAAGTGCTCTGATAACTCTCTCGAGCGTTGTTCAAACGAGTGCTCATGTGTGCAGATTCTACGAATCCGAAGGGCTAGGCTGTAAGGAATGTTTCTCCAACAATGCCTAGGGTGGCAGCTAGTAGGGAGCAAGTATTGGTGTTTGTCTGTAGGTTTTGAATACAGATCTACAATGAGCTCATTTCCATTCAGACGTGATACTGTATCTAAGAAAATGTGTTGTTCATTAGAAACTTCAAAGGTAAACTTTATTGACGGATGAAAATTGTTGGCAATTGTTTTGAATTCATTCAATTTTTCCATGTCGTGACACCACTTCATGTCTATGTCGTCGATGAATCTTAGCCATGAAAAAGGCTGATTTGGTACTGCCATAAGTAGTTGGCGTTCCAGACGACCCATGAAGATATTGGCGTAGGAGGGTGCCATCTTTGTACCCATAGCCGTACCTTGTATTTGAAGGTAGTGCTTGCCATTAAACTCGAAGTTGTTGCACTTAAGGATTAGTACGAGCAATTCCACCAACGTATCTGTTGGTGGATCTTTGACAACCCTTGTGTTCCAAACTTCCTTGCAGGCTTGAATACCATCTTCGTGTGGTATATTTGTATAAAGTGATGTCACGTCCATGGAAACCAACAACGTCTCACTCGGAACATTTTGAGATTCAATTTTACTGAGGTAGTCAGTGGTGTCTTTTACAAATGATGGTAATTTTTGAACATGAGGCCTGAGGTGAAAGTCGACAAATTCTGATATACGTTCAGTGGGATGACCATTAGCTGACACAATGGGTCTTCCGGGATTGCCAGGCTTGTGAATTTTGGGTAGGAGATAAAATCTGCCCGCCCGTGGATTCTGTACTGACAAGTATTCGAAATTGTCCTCACTGATAATTCCGG